>PVIR01006713.1:24440-64696 GCA_004026965.1 Petromus typicus | reverse complement strand
GCCTTGTCCTTGCAAGACAGGCATCAGAACCACTGAGCTAAATCCCTGGCCCAAGGACCTGGTCATTTTGATATAGGCACTGGGAACACTGAGCTAAACCTCTGGCCCTACAGCAATCCTTTCTTACCCACGGGGAGTATGTTAAAGACATGCATGGATGTTGGGAATTTCAGGCAGTACCAGCCCAACCTATACTGTTCTCCTCTATGCATACATACCTATAATAGTTTGACTTATGAATTAGAGACTAATAATTACTAATAATCAAGTAGAACAATTTAAAAATAAGCAACAATAAAAGATATGTAAGTGTTGTCTCTCTCTTGTGATAGTCAAAACAAATATTAATAGTTCTGGACACTTATTATCATTGACTGTGAGAACTAAAACTGTACAGAGTTAAACAAGATGAAGGGGTGAGAGCACCTATAAACATAAATCAGCTCCTGGAACTCCACACAGCCTATCCTACAGACAGCTATCCTCCAAGGAATGCCATTCTCAGCTTGTATCCACAGAAGTAAACGAAGAGTGCACTGGCTCCAACCCCATGCTCCCTGCCTCCACAGTGTTTCTCAGGGGACTGCACTGATCTTCCACAAAACTTCGGATAGCTAAGATTTTGGCCCTGAGTTTTTCCTCTATTCTGTTTTCCTTGTATGCACCCTCCTTTCATCTCTACCTGCTTCACAGAGCTCAAGATGTACTACTCTGTAAGAGGAAGGCAAGTATTATAAATCTTTAACCGCATAAAAGCAGCACAAGCTCATGCAAGCTCTCCTCTCTCTCTCTCTCTCTCTCTCTCTCTCTCTCTTTCTCTCTCTCCTTCTCCTCTCTTCTCTGTCTCTCTGTGTCTGTGTCTCTGCCTTTCTGTTTCACTCTCTCTCTCTCTCTCCCCCACCCACCATGTGCCAGATGACCCAACATATATAACAGAAGGTGACATGGTGCTGGAGGTGTTTACCTAAATACATGTAAAATACAGATATTATGTGCTTACAAAATTAAACTAACAGTGTTTCCTGTGTCATTTTCTGTATAGTCACCTTGTGCTTATAAAGTGCAAATTCATATTAACAAATTGATAACAAAGGGAACCTACACAGAACAAAACTCACCAACTAGCATCCCCAGGGCAGGCCAGGCCCATCTACAGATACACTAAATAAAGCTCATAACGCTTTTTTTTAAAGACAACGATCCATTGACAACATTCAGAACTTGGAATCATATCAAAATCAGATTCTCAGATGCCCTTAAAAAGCAAGACCTGACCTGACTCTACATTCCAGAAAACAAGAGCAAGTGGCAGCCAAATCACAGCTGACCTCTCTCTCCCACAGGCGAGGTTGTCCCACCCACTACTATTACCACACATAGATGTCTGCAGGTTTCTACCAGGTGCCCTTTTGGTGAACCCTGCAGCTCAGCATCCATATTCACAGTGGTTCCTCCACATGGCAGTTCAAGGCCCCTGGGTGCTACCACCCCCGCCTTGCACTTCTCAGAAACTAACCACCTTAATTCTCAAGTACAGCTGAAGACGATGTCAGCTAAGCTATATTTGATGCTGGAAAGTATTATCAATAAAGGGGAAAGAAAACAAGGCTTTGCTGCAGTAAATGCTCTTCCTTGTTCTTTTATTCCCCTTCTGAAATAATCTGAGTTTGGGTAAAGAAAATGGGATGTTTACACACAATGGAGTACTACTGTGTCACAAAAAGATAAATTAGTTATTTGTAGGAAATTGAAAGCACCTTGAGACCATAATATTGGGCAAAATAAATCAGACACAAAATTGAATATCACATGGTTTCTCATACAAGCAACCCAAAGTACAAATGAAAAGCAAAGCAAAAGTTAGATAACAGGAACTAGAGAAAGAGATTTTTCTCAAATGGTGAGATCAGGAGTGCAGAGGAAAAGAGAGCAATGAGAAGATAAGGCGATGAAAAAAGAAATTAAGACATATTATGTGAATGTACATATTCCACACAAACAATGCCAACACTACGTGCTGTGAAAATGTCCTAGTAAAGTTTTATTTTTTAATTAGAGATTGAAAAGTAAATTAGGAGATAAGGACAAAGAGCAGACCTTGCACTCGCTTTGATTCTAACCCAAGCCTCTCTCTAGCCCAAATTCTTTCTCTTACATAGTACAGATTATTATATTTTGAAACCAAAGATATGAAATTATGTTTTGTTGTTTCTCACCTATGATTAAAGAGACAAAATCACCTAGATCCCAAATAATGTACTCTATATTCATAGGAGCCTTTTAACCTTGGTTTTTAAAATATTGTATTAAAAATCAATTTTGTCACTGTGTGTCACCACAAAGTATTAAATACCAATGCAAATGTAGATTAGGAAATGGGATGACAGTATTTGCCTATAAGAAAGGTTCTCTGGCCAATTCAGTGCATGCTTTTCATATAACACAAGGACTTAATCTCAAAGAAAAATTGTTTTTAAACCTTTGCCAGTATGTTCATGTATTTAGCTTATTTCACTTTAAGAAACACAAATGTTTTATAACCGTTTCTGCATAAGACATTATCACTAAAGTATAAGAAATCAAAAAGTATAGCACATCTTAAAACTCAACAGTAAGAACACAAACTAATATATAAAAAGGGAAAAGACCTGAAAGAACATCTTGCCAAACAAAATATAGAGATGGAAAACCAGCGTGCAAAAGGACATTAGCGGTATGTGTTACTGTTTCCAAGGAGGGAGTAGAAGGAATACTGCCACTCCCCCAAGTGCACTGTTTCTCTTATGCAGAACCATGACAGGCAATTCTCAGACTTTATTTTTAATATATGAACTGATTAACTCAGTAATTAGAATCTTTTGTCGCCCAGTCTCTCTTCCCTTGCCATTTACACTACTGACCTTATTCCAGTCCAAATACACACATCAAATCACACCTTTGGTGCAAAGACCAGAACAATACAAACTTCTTGCCATATTCTGCAAAATCAAACCTACTTGGCTTCAAGTGGAGACTGATATTGGACTAGCAAAATCCATCTTTAAAACAAATCTAATCTCGATATTCCATGTGATATTAAGAATGGGTAAGATACATCAAAGATGTGAAAAAAAAAGGCTCTTGAAATAGAAAGTCCCACTGGCTTCCTTCCTGGGCCTACGTTGCCACACTCTTGTCCACACAAGTCTCTCCCAATGTACAGGGAACCCGTGAGTGCTCAGGACCTGTGTTTGGTTAAAGGATGATTTTTTGGCTGCTGCACAGACTTGTGTAATAAGAGAGACATCATCATTCACAAACAAAGCATGTTGATTTCACAAAAACCTCAAAGAAAGACAGGAGCTTTTCTTCTATGTAAAAAGTCACAAACAAGACTGAAAACTTACAACGTCCCATTCATAATAAAAAGGACTTCCTTTTACTTAACAAGAAAAGGCTTGTTGCCAAAAGCTGAAAGATAATTAAATTTATTTTGTTAATATTTAATACTTTATGAATAACTTGCAGCAGCTTTACTTGTTTCAAGCGATGCTGTTTATGTGAATCAACCCCAAATTTTTCTTTGAAATAAAATTATTTTCCAAATGCTGCCAGTTTTAATGATTTGATATGAAAGAATAACAGAAAATACCAGTCAGTAAAATTCATAATTATTTCACACAATTTTAATTATTAAATTCATTCACCTATCAACCCAAAGTAATAACAAGGAGGAAAGTGAATTTTGCTTCCTCTTTCTTTTTGGGTTAGCAGACATCAGTCCAGGTGTTCAGGTATTATTACAAGATAAAACATAAGAGCTAAGCATGTTGGTGATTAACTATAACCCCAGCACTCTGGCATGCTGAGGCAGGAGAGTTGTAAGTTTGACTGAATGGGCAATATAATGATTAATGAGAACCTGTCTCAAAAAAACAAAAAAATCTGAGGAGGTAGCTCAAGTGAATATGGCAAGGAGGGAAAGACAGATAAAATATAGGAGATTCACAAGTTTATTCAGCACCTGTGTAATTGAAAGTCAACTCAGAAGTAAACACTGTAATATTTTCTAGCCTTGGGCTCAGGAGACACAGACTAGAATTTCAATCCTTCTCTTTATTTGTTGGGTAACTTTAGCCAAGCCCCATAATCATGATGAAAACTTAGCTTTCTCTGAATCTATTAAATGGGAATATTACCTCTTATTCGCAAGGTTGTCACAAGCAATACTTAAAATGAGGCACAGAAATAGTTGCAGAGCTGATAGATGGTGAGTAGGTGGAAACCACTGTCCAATGAGCATGCTCCTTTCTAACTGTCAACCATTTCATATCATGATTTTCCAACTTTGGTTTCTTTGCTTATTCACCGAATTTTCACTCCCTCAGCACCTCCAAAAGAAAAACATCACCCACCTTACTATTGCTGAGGCAGCTTCAAATGAGTTAATCAAAGATAGGGGTTACTTAATACCACTCTTCTGAGCACATGGTTGGCCCAAGGAGCTAATGGTGTAAGTAAATGCTTATCCCAAGTTTCAGATTATGTGTATCTTCATGCAGAAGTATTTGGGGGTGGTTCAATAGTTCTGTCTCCAGTGGCAGACTCTCAAACACCCTTATGAGTCACCAAGGGACAATCTGTCCTCATTCTTCTTGGAAAGGAAAAGTGGAAATCGACTACTCAGGGACTAAAGAAGAAAAGAGAGAAGAAGAAGAAAAAAAAAGTGGCAAACAGACTCTTGGAAATGTCCGTAGGGCCCTCTGGGTTCCTTCCACTAAAGGATATGCTTTCACATTTTTTGGCACTTTCAGTAGAAGTAATTAAACTTTGGCAACTTCTAAATTTGTCTGGATCTCTTCTATTCCAGATGGAAGGGATGAGAAGAGAAGGAAGGGGTTGAAATCCACTCCACTCCTCTGAAAATGATGTATGTTCTGCTAGGTACCATGCCAGTTTTATCCCATTCTTAGGCAGAAAGCCCACTTTGGAACCAAAATGGATGGGTATTAGAAAGGAGCTGCCTCGGGGAGACAGGAAGCATGCATCTTTGCAGCATTACAGCCAACCTTTAGCCAAGTGCCCAGATGCTGCAGAGAGGAAAACAACACTGTTAAAAAGAAGCCTTAAATGGATTTTATATCCTCATTCCTAAGTGGGTATCCAACACTTTCCCCCCAAAAGCATCATTAATACAGGAAAAGTGAGATGTTAAAATAAATACACATTAGAAAATGGGTTTCTTACAGCTAAACATTCTTCTGTAACTGAGGAAACCTGTAGTTGAAAAGCAAGAGTCAAGAAAGTCTACAGAGTAGTTTAGAGACAAGGATGACAGGGATGAATGACTATGGAAGAAGTATTGTGTTACAGTTCTGAGAAGAAACAGAAATCATCCCCCCTGGTTGTGTGATGCCAGGAAGTGCCACATATTCCAAATGGAGGTTGATCTATCCTGCCTTCATCCTGTCTTTGCTGTTACTGTACTGTAATTGAAATGCTTGTTGTGAGGTCTCATCTTCAATTACAAGACAGGTCTACACCCAACACCATGTCAGCAGCCAAGGGTTAGAGACTTGATTTAATACATGTCACTACTGTGGAGGCAGACTTCACTGGTCCACTGGTAGAGGAGCCAGGATCCTAAAATTCCACAAGGAAAGAAAGCTTTCGATGCCAACTCCCACAGACTAACACAATAATTGAAGTCTCTCTAACCTCAGGGTCTGAACCTTTTTTTTTTTTTTCTATGAAAGCATTTAATTTCAGAATTCTCACTTTTAGTTTCTGAGAAAATTTCCTCTGTCAAGGTTGGATCTTTAAATAATTTCCCACCTTATTGATAAATTAAAGGCCATCCGTGTCAGTAAATCCTGATTATGATTCTGCAAACACTGTGGTAACTAGAGCAGCTATGCTGTAGTTTTATCTTATAATCTGTTAAAAATATTTTCCATTTCTGGGAAGATATTAGACTTAACTAAGATCCCCCTATAAATAATGTAACTAAAAGACATAATACTTGAATTTGATCTTAGATGAGGGCTGTATATTTTGTGACTCTAATTCCTTCCTTTTGAAGTGAGGATAGATTTTTGTTTTGTTCTTTAATTATAATTTCATAATTACTTGATGAGCTAAATAACATAAACAGTAATGGCTACTGAGGCTGTAGTGAGCACTTAACATAGTAATGTGATTAATCCTCAGAATAATTTCTTGGATAAAGAAGAGATGTTTTTATACCAATCCCAGCACCACTATGCCATGTGCAATATATTAAGAATGTAAAGCTCAGAGCTATTGCTAATAAGAGAGGATTAAAATTGCTTTGACAAAGAGATAAGTAATATCTGCTAATGATAATGTATTACAAAGAAAAATAGAAAGCAAAGAAAGAAGAGAAGAAATAATGAAAAGGAGAAAAAGCAGGGAAAGGCAGGAGAGAGGGAGGGATCAAGGCACAGGTCACCACTAGTGACACAGACTGAAGAATATCCATGAATGGGTGGGGGGTTGATCTAGTGGGGGAACCATGCTATTCATCTGAGATGCCTGGGCTCTGGCTTCAATCCATTTATTAGACAGTTAGGTGATGCTTAGCACATTATGTACCCTACATCTCTTCATTCCTATATCGAGTAGATGTAGAGTTACTGTCGTTTTGCCTAAGCCAACTCAAAATAAAACAACGTAATGAATACAAAGATTCAGAGAATTAAAACCATTCTTACTTGTAGTATGATATAATTAATGATTTTTCCTAAAACATAAGCTACTATGTCCCTTTCTTCTCTTTTGTTGCTACAACATACTACTTGTACATTATTCTTAGTATTAATTAGTTGGGCATAAATATGTCTATCTATCCAGAGACAAAGAGCACCTTGTTTAATTTTTAATAAAAAGTGTATATTTGTTCATTTCTTGAATTAATCAAATTGCCTATGTCCAACTTAAGGACTCTTCATGTATAACTTTGTAGCTTCATCTTTGTAGAATATACTACCTGTTTTCAAGCCTTCAATTCTAGCACAAAGGTCTTCCAAATCATAAAAACTAATTGTATTATTAGCATAAGCAATGCACAAACAGAAAGGGAAACTTGTTGAAGGAAATATGAGTTAGTCTAGTTCACTTTCACAGTTACTGGCTGAAGTGTTTAGTGGTGCTTAGCTGGATGCTAGGTCTCTGTGGGAGAATCTGATCACCAGGAATCAAATCTCTGTAACCTCCAGTAATCAAATGGTTCTCAGCACACTAAGTTCTTCCCCATATTATCTGCTTTTTTCTCCTTTGATGTTGGGCCATCCTATCAGGCCATTCATTCCATGTGGTTGGGATGAAGGTTAAGGCAAGTAAGCAGAGGAGACATAATGGTTTCAGTTACCACCAGTCACAGGCCATTTTTATATCCAGGAGAGATTCACAAAGGGAAAGTCTGCAAAACTTACAAGTGAAGTCAAGCAGACTCAGGACCCTTGGAGACTGTGAGAACACACAGGGAATACTGTTACAGACTTCCTCTTCTGCCTTCATTAAATTAGCATTAGCTGTCATGTTATAAAACAGGAATGTCCTTTCTGTCTATCTGTCTGTTTGTCTGTCTATCTGTCTGTCTATCGATTTATTTGCAGTACTCAAGAGCAAGCTCAGAGTCTCCACTGAGCTACCTGCCCAACTTTTATTTATTTTCAGACAGGGTCAGGTTAATTCATCTAATTTCCCAGGCTGAGCTCAAATTTACTATCCGACTTCCTTAGCCTCCTACAGTGCTAGGATACAAGCATGTGCCACCATTCCCAACCATTCAGAATGTTTACCAGGAAGAATATCAGTTTTCAAATCATTATGTGTTGTATTAACTTATTTATCCATCTCCCATCTGTTTTCCCAAAGGATTTAAAGGATTCAAATGAATATATACTAAGTCACTTACAAGTGTAAAAACAACGAGAGGCAATGCCACCTAGAACAGGAGATTAACAGTAGGAGTAAAAGTATAAAACTTTGGCAACTTGAATGAATAAGTACAATATTTAACTGGAAATTGGGCATCTTGGCAGCTAAATTACAAATTTAGTTACTCAATGCACAGCTTTTATGGCAAAAATGTACCAAATTATCAGAGGAAAAACATACATATAATTAATATATTTGATATGGCAGATGAAACATCATGAGGCTGGTAAGTGTCCTTTACTGTGTGTCTCTGTGGCTCAGAAACAAAGCTATTGCATCTCCAGGTGAAACCAATCTCTATGTATTCTAGATGATTATCAAAAGATAGTCTTCTCCTTAAAGTAGTTAGTCTTTAATCAACATCTCTCAAGAATCACTGAATAAAAACATTGAAGTTGGTCTATCTCAGCCTCTTACAAAAAGCTCAAATATAGTACACAGTTACAAGTCATTTGAACAATTGCTGGCACTGTGGGATGCATCTGACAGGAAGGAGCTCTCTAGCTTCCCATGATAGTCTGCTTCATTTACAGAACATTTATTACTATTGCATGTAACCTTACATTGACCATTAAACAACTGATCTTAGCTTTATCATTTTAAGAGCAAAAAATCCAAGTCAAATTTTATATTCAAACACTACTAGTGCATTTCTAATAAATCATGTCAGTAGAACATTCATAGTGTAAATGCTCATCAGGCCCACTGATCATGAGAATAGTCAGAATACTGTTTCCAATAGTGGGAAGCAGATACATAGAAATAAAATCTATATAAACTTGTCACTAACTGCCACATATGTATTAGGGTTACTACCCTGCTTATTACCTGGAGTAGTGACAGGTAAATTCATTGTTCTACATTTCTTTTGTTTCACATCTTTGTCACTATTATCACCTTCTATTTATCTATATCAAGCAGGTGAAGTAAAATAGGTTATAACTTACATTAAGGAAAAAAATGCTTAGCTCTCCAAAGTGGATCCCCATATCCTCTGAAACCAGTCCTTTTAGAAACTGGGGTCTTTGAATGCAAAGCATCTTACAAGGACTATTCTTTGTTGTTGCCATGGTGGTCCACAGCATTTATTCAGATGTTGGAATATTTCTCCACAGCCCTGTGTAATCACCGTGATGATACAAGGACAAAATAATCAAGATCTCACAATGTACCTATAGTGTGATAGGCAGAAAAGTTGTGAAAGGAACTTCCTCTGAATGACAAAAACAGAGGTATGATATACTGAATGAATAAATTGAAAATGGCCAGACAATATAACAATAGAACTCTAACCTTCACAAGAAGCCGAGATAGCCATACCACAAATTCTGAAGCAGCCACCTTGAGCTCTTCAAGACTGGGTTAATAATGGCCAACTTCCCTAGTTTTGTTTTCTATAGTCATGTAACTCAGGCAAACTAAAGAAAGTCAAATATTCTTCCAAATCAATCATAAAAGTAACTCCATTTCCATCTCCCCTGCTTCCCTATTCCAAGAGCCTCTAATCAGAGCACCTGAGGGAGTTTCTCTTTTTTTTTTTTCCTAAAGCATTTCAGTGACCTGACTACATCTGACATCCTGCCAAACACAGGAAACAAGAACTGAAATTCTTGCTTTGATTAGTTTGTTCCTGTCCTAATTTGGATATTCTTCACTATTTAAGCAACATAAAAATACTGGAAGAGATCTCCTTAACTATCACATTGAGTTCTACTACATACCATATATAAAAGTTTCTCTACATGATGGTACATAAGTCTTCTGCTTCTGACGATATACTGGTAAATTTACTTTGAAACTAGAAATGATAAAGGGTGGGAAAAAAACCCTGATTTATATCATTATCAGTTTATGTTGTGTAAATAATCTTTTTTGGTTTAAATAATCTTGCCATAGCTAATTTCAATCTACCGTATCTTAAAAATCAACTTGCAACATTCTTAATATTTAAGAACTAGCTTTATCAAGTTGGTATGAGTGCCTTCCACATATCATCATGAATTTCCTTTTAAAATTACTTTTCCTAACATGGAAAAGTGCTTCAAAACAGATAGACAGAAGATGGTGGGTAGGTGGATAGCAATCTATCTGTGATAAATGGAGAAATGGATGAATAGGTGGATGAGTAGATGGTGAATGAACAGATGGCTACACAACAGACAATAGTGGAACTCTAAGTTTCCATCTTGCATTAGAAACTGGGAGCAAATTGTCTAAATATTTCAATAAATATGAATTTGTTGTATATCTACTATGTGTTAGCTCCTACTCTAAGTGTGTGATATACTAGTGAGTCCAAAACACAAAGATTTCTATTGTTGAAGATTAAATTTTAGCAGGAATACAGACAGTATATAATAAATGCAATGATCAAATTTGAGAGCTGATGGATTGATAAGCAGTGTGGAAGAAAGAAAAAGAAAAGAAATGTATCAATTTTCTCATCACTGAGAAAACAATATCCAACACTCACAACTTAAAAGGGAAGAGGATAATTTGGTCATTGTTCAATCCATGATTGACTGGCTCCAAGGCAAAGGTTCTATGGTGGAAGGGCACTGTGGAACACAACTGCTTTACTCACAGTGGCCAGAAGGACAGAAAGCATGGAAAGGGAAATGAGTAGGCAGAGACCAGAAATAGTCCCCAACCCTATGCTTCCATGAATTGAAGACACACCTAGAAATATGCTCCACTAATCATTAGATCAGATCCAAAGTCAATCAAGTTCCAATCTAATCATAACTGTCAAATGCCATCCTTTTTTCAACTTCGTACCAGAATATCTCCTTAAACCACATGTGATGTCCAAATAAAAACAATACCAAGTCTACAAATAAATTGATAATTGTTTCTTCGAAGTCTCAATAGTTCCAGGATTATTTCAAAAAGTAAATTCCAAGTCTATTCTGAGACTCCAGGAAAACTTTTAGCTGTGAAATTCTCTAAACAAGAAAAAAATCACATGACCCCAAGGTAAAATGGCCAAAGCAAGACCAAACCCAAACCGTGCAGGTGTGGTGTGCAGATCTGTAACCATGAGGGAGGCTAAAGCAGGAGGCTCACTCTGAGACTGAGATCAGTCTGGGATTCATAGCAATTCAAAATAAACCTAAACTACAGAGCAAGACCCTGTCTATACACACACACACACACACACACACACACACACACACACACACAGAGAGAGAGAGAGAGAGAGAGAGAGAGAGAGAGAGAGAGAGAGCAGGGCACACAGTAAGGACTGTTGCATTTGGCATCTAGGACATAGGGTATTAAAATGTGATTCCAAAGTCCTTGTACATTCTCAACCATATAGCCTTGCTGGTTGCAGCCCATATAGCTTTTCTCTTGGGCTAGCTCCATTTACAGCCTGCAGCTTTGCTCAGCAGACATTCCATGTGTCTGGGGCCTTCCACTTCTTGGGACATCCACTGATCTTTGGTTTCACTCCCAAGGCTCTATACATGGCCCTACAAAGGCTTCATGTCCAACTTTTGAGGTTTCCTTTCCAATATGGGTTGAAGCCTATTTATTCCCTCAACTATTGCATTCTGAATTCCAGTAAAAGCAACACCACATGGAAAACTTTTATCAGTGAAAGCAATAGCAGATTCCCATGAGTCATGGTTGCAGTAGACTCTAAGTGCATGAAAAGCTGAAAAAAGGGAAATGAACCCTAGGTAGTCATCTAAGAGACCTTTCTCCAGCAGGGCTCACACGGACTCTTCTTAGAAGAAAAATTCACACTTTTGCACTCCTGAGCTTTTGATGAAAAGATCTTTTTGATTCCTAAGAAGCCTCAAGGCATCTTTCTTCTTCTCTCTGTACAGAGTACTTGGGTTCTTTTTAATGATGCTAATCTCTCTAATAGCCACATTTCATTCACCCTTGATTTTATATATAATTTATTCTGGGCCAAAATTTAAGTTTTTCAAATTTTTCTGCTCTTCCTTTTGCCCCTGATTCTCATTAAATCTAACTAAAGACTGCTGTAATTCCTCATGCCACAGCCTGGATTTGTTAAGCTATCTTGAAAACTGTTCCACCAGTTTACTTAGTCAACTGCCTTTAATCTCTGCCTCCTGCCAAGTCACAGAACCTGGGCAAAATTTCTGTAAAGCATAATGTATATAGCATTTTAGCAAACTACCAAGAGCGTCCTATTCCCAGCTGAAAACCCTGATCCTGGCCTTTATTGTCTGCATTCTTCTTATCTCCTGGGCTCTCACCAAAATCACCCATTAGATTCTGCTTACACAATTCTAGGGCTTCTCTGTCCTGCATCTCAAAGCCTTTTCAATTCCACCCAAAAATCAGTTCAAAACCTTTGAAACCATATGGTCAAGTATTATTAGAGCGACAGCCATACTTCTTTAGAACCATATTTGCGTATTAACAACTTTTGCCTTACTGAGACTTAATACCTGATAGCAAAAATTTAAAGGAAGAAAGATTTAATTCGTTCCTAGTTTTATCATTTAGCTCCAAGGTAAAAATGTCACTGCAGAAGAGCATAGTGGAGCAAAGCACTTTTATTCATGGCAGCTGGAAAGCAGAAAAAGGGAAAAAGTGCAGCAGGACAGGCTAAGGGACTGAAAACAAATTTCAATGGGATGCCTCTATGACTCACCTAAACACATCTAAGGATGTGCTCCCCAATCTCTGGGATAGATCCCAAAGTTAATCAAGTTAAAAATCCCCTGGCACAAAGAATATAATCATCAGGTACTGTAAATATGTACAGTGCTAATGTAGATAAAAATTAAACAAAAGCAAAGTGGAAGTCCAACTTCTCAAAAAAATAAAAAAGGTAAAACCACCATCACCAATGTAGCAGAGTAAACAGAATTAGGAACTCTGAAGGTGAAAAAAAGACATCTATATTTTCAACAAGGTGGTCAAGAAATATTGGAAAGGACTAGTAGAGTGATGAATTTAAGGTAGTAATTAGTCAACTGTATCTGTGACAAAGGGAAGAATGGATAGGGCAAGCCCCTAAAGTAGGATTGTACCATATACTATAAGAAAACTGGTCAGTATTACTCTGCCATAAAAATGACAAGTTTGAATCATTTATACTTAAATGGACATACCTTGAGGATATCCTCATAAATGAAATAAATAGGTCACAGATAGGTAAATATCGCATCCTTTTTCTAGTATGAGAAAATAAAGATGTAAATGAGTTCTAGAATTGTATGTTATATACTGTGAAATAGAAAATACTCAAAGCAAAATAGGGTGAAGGGGGAAATAATGAGATTATAACAAAAAAGAAAGGAAATAAAGTTTATATATGGGGGGGTGGAGGTGGTAGGGTGGGTAGGGCTATGGGAAAAATGAGAATTAAGTTATGTCATACACTGGTACAAATTCTCATTGTTGAGTGCAATCATAATGTGTATATGTAATGTATTAATAAAGATTTCAATTTAAAAAAAAAAGAAAACTGGTCAGTGGATATAATAGTGAATGAAAAGAAGATGTACTAGAGGTGACAGACCATGTAGGGAATTCTATACTACTATAATAACTCAATTTTAATCCAAATAAATTGAAGAAGCATTGCAGTATTTTGAGTGAAGGAATAAAACTTGTTACTTAGGTTTTGAAAAGATTCTATTGTTAATAAGTTGAGAGTAGCTTAGTGTTGGGTTTTTTTGTTTCTTTCCTGGTTTGTTTGTTTCCAGTAATCCAAGACATAAGTTACATTACTCTAACTCAGATAAGTATGAGAACTGGAGGATAAGTAGTGATAATAGTTGAAAATATAATATCATCATAAAAAGTGGCAAGACTCTATTTATTAGAAATGGAAAGTCAAATGTAAAAGACAGAGGAAACTACTTGACTGAGAAGTTTGGACTAAACAACTAGAAAGGTAGAAGTGAAATCAAGTGAAACTAAAAGGGCTATGAGAAAAGAAAGTTTTGGAGAGTATAGTGTGAATACAGTGAGCATGAGATGCCTGTGACAATACTGAATCTGGGGCTAGAACAAATATCTTAACTGAAAATGCAAATTTGGAATACCAAGCTAGACACATTATTTAAACTTGACAGTGGTTGAGAGTACCATGTAACTGAAAGCATAAATAAGATGGCCAAAATCAGAGATCTAGCTCCTTTTAAATTTAAGAGTTTAGAAATAGGAAATAGAACCAGTAACAAGACATCAGCAAGTAGCCACCAGAGACAAAGGAAAACTAAGAGAATAAGGTGTCTTGGACACTAAGTTAGAAAAGAGGTAGACAGTAATAAAATTAGTCAAATGCTGCTGATGGATCAGAGAATTCAGGAGTAAGAACATTGTCTCAGATCTGTGAAATCCTCCATTTGGTCAAAGTGCAATGACAATGCTTTGGATCTTAGAAAATACACAGAGAAATACACATGTAAAGGACATGTGGCCTGTAAATTACTCTCAAATGTTTCAAAAATATATTGACACATGGGCAAAAAATAGACTGAAAAAGAGGCAGAATCAGTATAAATAGATCTAGAAAAGAAGCATCATAAAGCAATCGGCATAAAGTGAGGACTATGTGCAAATTCCGGTAACCAGTAATTCATTTCACTGTAAAAAAATTACCGAAGATTGTATATTTTAAAATAGCAGTTATTCATATTTTAAATATGTATCCTTACATGCCTATGCATTGAGTTATTATATATAAATGTATGTACTCTACATCATCTATATATTACTTTGGAATAATATAAAAATGGTAAAAGTAGATATGTAAATGGAGAAAGTTTGGTGCTTTTTTACATCTCTTCCTGATAGCACATTCTCAATTTTCTCTGTGAACACCAGTAATGCTTATTTGCAATCAAAGGGCCAACAGAGGTTCCATTAAAAATGAAAGCCACTTGCTTCCTCTGGGAAAGACTCGCTATGAACCAATACGGGTCTTTCTTTGTTCAGTTCTTACTGGTTCCTCACAGGCTCAGAGTTAACTCTTGCTTGAGAGGAGGAACTGAAAGGAAAGCTTAGTTGGAAGGAGAACAGAAGACAGCAGGAGTGCAGCTCTGCATGGGAGAGAAGACTGCTGTGCTCATCTCAGAGGGCTTGACCTACACTCCAGGGATGCATTTGAGCAGGTTGTGATTTTCGTGGTGTTTGACCCCAGGCAAATGAGCTATATGTGTTATGTGAGCTTCAGGCCTATTAAAATGTTGAAAAGCCCAGTCTGACAGATCCTAGCACTCCCTGTGGAAAATTCTCTCATGTAGGCCCAGCAAGCAGGCTGGTTGTTATGGCCACTGCTGCCAATTTTCTCCTGGTAGAGGACAGGGGGAGGGAAGGAGCCAGTTGTTTGGGCCTGCAGGATCCCCATTGTCTGGAATGTCCCTGTCTGTGATAACTGGAAGAGTCTGGCTGTATCTGACAGTCTTTGATAACACCTTCAGGCAGCAGAAGCCCCCAAGTACAGACTATTCTCCATCACTGGGAAGATTATACTCCCTGTCAGTAAAGGAGCTGAGCCAAGTCCACTCTTATCTCAAATGTCATGATGTGTTAATGAAAATGTAATGCGGAATTATAAAATTCTCCTAATGAACTTTATTCACTCTAAATTAACTTAGCAATTAAACATTATATTTACTTTTAGCAGATAGGTCCACATTTAGATTCACACAGATTTTCATAAATACATAGACAAATCAATTAAAGCACGATATCCAAAGAATAGCAGGCTTTGAGGCCTACAGAAGAGCCAGATACTTTCTACTATCAATACTTACTTCATTAATATTATTCAGTGGTCTCACTTTTCCTGGCTCTGGTATTGCTGCATTGTTACCTGCAGGCGCTAATGGCAGCATCTTCCCTTTCTTGCTCACTGTTGAGGTTGTCTATGACCACTGACTTTAATCATTGTGCTCATTTTTCCTTCTGTCCCAAACTTGTATTTCTGATTTCTGAGTTTTCCTGAGTTTTCACTTAGCTTAAATCCTCAGCTAAGAATGAACATTTCTGTTGCAGAAAAGATACCTTTTTCACGGCCCTAAACTCAATGTTCAACCGAGCATCAGCATTTTCAGCAGCACATCCTTCACTGGTATTGTTCCCTCTTCCAGAAAATCTGCACTTTCTGTACAAAACTAGATCTATATTTGATACCAGCCCCTCTACAAACCTCCTTAGACATGCTCATGAAGTCAAATGTGGTATTTTCCTTCTCCAAGAAAGAAAGCATGTTGCCCTCCGTGTGGCTCTAATTCCATCTACTCTGTGATGTCATTATATGGTACAGCATGTCTGTGGAGCTCTCCAAAAGGAAGCCAAAGAGGACAAGAAAAAACAAAGCCATCAACACAACTTAATTTCAATCCCCGACACCTCACTTTATTTCTATTAGACTGTATATAAATTATTTAACCTCTCTGTATATCAGTTTTCTCATCTGCAGAATTAAGATAAAACTAATGTCTATATTAATAAGGTAATGGGGAGAGGGAACCAATATCCCACTGCTAGTGTGCTCAGGGAAGTGACGAGATACAGTGCTATAAAAGAGCAGGATTCAAGGCATGAGTCTGACGAGGTTCGAATCCCGCCTCTTTCATCTTATTTTCTATGTGATATGGGGCATATTATCCAACTGTTCCCTCCTATATTTTTTTTCCTAAGGGATAAATGACAAAAGCAGAAATTGCTTTCTAGATTTATGTTGAAAGTTAATCAAATATATGCAAACAAAAACATATAGTAAGTGCTAATAAATATTATAATTTATTATATAGTCAAAGCCAAATAAAGTAACTTCATCACTAACTAAGTAGCATTACCAGCTAGCAATCACAGTCATGACTGTTTACTACCAACCATTAGAAATTGTTCTGCTTTGCCAGGGATTTAGTTCAGCGGTTCCAGCATCTGCATTGCAAGCACAAGATCCTAAATTCCATCCCAGCCCCAAAATTAAAAAATAAAAACTCAAAAAAGAAATTTCCCAGCTTGAATAACTTGTGAGTTACAAAATTACATGCTAAGAAAGTTAAGATGAGACATAGAGAGTATGGGTTGGGAAGGAAAGAGGAAAGGAAGTAAAAATGAAGAGAGATACTCAATAGCTTTTTCTCTTCTTTCTGTGTCCAAACTGCCACAGAGTACTACAGTACTTAACCCACAGTAACAACAGCAGAATACAGAGTATGGCTTCTTGTTCTTGGTCATCTTTTCCTCCTCACCTTCACAGGCAGCTTAGAATTTCCAAGCCCCACTCACTTACCATTGTCCTGGATTTGGTAATCATTCCTTATAATCAACTCTGAAAGCAATTCATAGATTTCATGTTTGGTCTTCAGTGTTAGCAAAATACAAGTACTCGGGAGATGAACAAAGGCTTGCAAAAGAATCATGGGCTCTGAGAAAAACACTTCTTGGACTCTGAATATTTATATATATTTTATCAATTTAGAGATGTATATATACAGACTTGAAATCTATATGTTTGGCCTCTGCTTTTATTCTATGCTTAGCTTTGGCCAGCTTTTGTCTATGGTTATCTCATCTCTATTATGACATTAGTCTGCCTCCAATCCTCAAACTTTGAAGCACAAGCACAAATCAAATTTCCAGTTTTGACATCTAAATTTTTTTCATTGCTCAGAGAAAGTGATAGTCCAACTCTTCCTAACTCATAACTACATGAAACTTCTTTAAAATCTTTGCAAGATACTATAATTTTTACATTTCAGAACCTACAGAAGTCTGAGGTATGAAAGATTTCATTATTATATAGTTTATGAAACATGGTGAGGTATGTTAAAATACTCCTTATTTTGACTGGACTGCGGATTGAACTTGGACCCTTACGCTTCCAAGTTACATGTATACCACTAGTCTACCTCCCCAGCTCACTAAAATACTTTGAGATTTGGTATCTTGTTTTTTGGTACCAGGGATTGAACTCAAGACATTGTGCTTAGCAAACAGGCACTGTGCCTGCTAAGCTACATCCCCAGCCCAAGAATTTGGAAGTTTAATTATGAATTATCCAATTCAATCTTCTGATTTTTCTGACATGGAAATCAAGACTTCAAAATAGACACCTTGGGAACTAAATATTTACAACTAAGCAATGGTTCTCAGTAGTGATTTTGACTGATAAGAAGCAACTGGAATTATCTGTGCTAGCTTACAACTATGGAGGTAGCACTGGCTGGCATCCCATGGGTAAAGATGAGGGATGTTACCAAAAATCTTACAATATGCAAAATAACTTTGTTATTCTCTATATGAACTTGGATATATTACTCAACTGTTCTCTGCCAACAGCTGAGTAAAATGACTAATGACAAAATATCAACCCAACATTCAGTATTACTGATGTAGACAAACTCCAAACTAGAGAGATCACCTTGTTGCAGTAATCCTTTTAATGTCTCATGCAAACTACATATATATATAGAGAGATATAGATATAGATAGATAGATAGATAGATAGATGCATATGTATGCATGTATACACAGTTGTGCATGGCTTTATACTCGTAGTAATTATATGAGAGTTTTATGGCCCAAATAAAATTCATTGCTGGTGTCTGACAAAGAGAAGCTTGTTGTTTTCCTTTTCACCACTTGAAAATCCCTATAATATTTCATGACCAATACTATTAGTGGTCTTATTTTTGTGCTTATATCAAGCCAATGATGAAGTAGATATTTCAGGGGAATATGTGGAAGAGGAAGACTTTGTTCCTGAGTTTATGTTCACTACAGCTGTATTTGACCCATTGGTGGGAGAGTGAGGAGAATCTAAGGAATTTGGGGATGCACAGATTGATTGATTTGTTATGGTCACTGGCAATGGATGCCTGTGGTGATTGAGATTTCAGATGACTGCTGAAAAGAAAGACAGTGCAACTTGGAAGTCAATCTGATAGTGGTTGCCAGGGGCTCTTTAGAATACTAGTTCAAAAGAGCTGAAGCCCAATCATGCCTACGATATACATCAGAATGAGGAAATGTATAAAGAAGCATTGCTATTAGAACATGACATTAGTTGACCTTGGGTTGGGAAGTAACAAAGGAACCTATTAAAGACAAGAGATGATAGAACTTGAAAAAAATATTTAAAATAAAGGTGGTCATTCCACCATTCTTCCTCCTTCCACTGAGTTGATGAATATTTAGTTTGATGCACTACATGGGTGTTTAGTCAACCTTCCACTGCTACACAAAATATCTGAGAAAATATATTTAAAGGAGAAGGGACTTATTAGGCTCGGGCTTTCATCCTCGATTGTTGCAGGCCTGTGGCGAGGCAGAACTGTGGTAGAATGGCATGCTGCGGAAAAGTGTTCATGTCCTGGTGGCCAGGAAGGCAATAAAGTGGAAGAGGCTGGGGACAAATTCAAGGCTTCGAAGGCAGCACCATGACCTACTCTCTCAAACTAGGTACTATCTCTTCAAGTTTCCACTACCTTCCAATAGCGTGTTATGCTACAAATCCACCAGTGAATTAAAGCATGGGGGAAGTTAGAACCCTCCTTATCTAGTTATCTCTCAAGCTGTCCCTCTGTGAAAACTGCTGCACTGGGGATTAAATCTATGACATATGAGCTTCTGGGAGACGTTTCAGATATAAGCCATAAAATGTGTAAACTAAAAAGCCCAAGTGTAAATTCAACATCTTACACTGGCAATGAGCAAGAAGTCAAGGCCAGGCCAGGCTTCACTAGATGAATAATACTTAGTTATTTTGGTTTTCATCATTTTTTTCCAAAAATTTTGACCTAGCAAGTCTCCTTTCAGAAGTATATGCCATTAATGGAAAGTATTGGTAGTGAGTGTAGAAAAGTTTACATGTGAAGATCTTCTACCTAAGGATCCATAGGATAGTAAAAGGTTTGGATACAAAGAAGATGTCAACAATTTTAAAGAAATTGCATTCAATGTAATGTTGGGCCAGAATACAATCATTGAATGCATGAAATCTTCAGAGCTGTGTGGAAAATTCTCCTTACATAGTGCTTCTAAATACACCCATGTGTACAAAGTCAAGAAAGAAACATCTTTTAAATACAAAAGTGAAGAAGGAAACATCGGATGATGAAATAACAATGAATGCATTTATGGGCTGTGCTGCTTGTCATATATATGGGAGGTCTATTGGGCCCAGAGTCCCTTTTTCATACTAAGTAATACCAAAAGTATAGACTTGCATTTCTAGAAGCTCCTAGTAACAAGGGAACCCATAATACAAATTTTGGAGTGCAGAGAAGAATAAGCATTAGAATTTAAATTAGGCTGCGGCAAGGAGAAGGTCAATTGTGTTCAAGCAGTAATGAGCGTATGTTAGAAAGTCTCTCTAAGGTTAACTCAGCAATTTTGCATTCTCTTCCTTTCATGGTTTGATTGCAGATTCTGGAATAACACAGACAGAATTGGCCACAAAGTTTATCTATCAAGCAGCCAATTTTGCTGCTTTAGTTTCTTTCTTAACATTCAAAGTTGACAGTTTGCCTGTGAATGCTTCACTTCCTGGTACATATGATTATCCAAATATGCCCTTAAGATGATGTGCCTTCTTCCTTTTCCAACATTAAATCCATTCTAGAGATCTAGGAGTCACTGCAGACTTGTATGCTTCCTACTTTTTATCCCTCCCCTCAACTGGCTCATTAACACATGCAGGCAGCTCTACCTCTCAAGTTCCTCTTGGTTGTGTTGCTTGTGTTTGCTGTCTTCTTTTGGCAGTGAGCTGGACAGCAGCCTCCTAACTGGTCCCCCTGCAGCTGGCCCATTTACCACATGGATATTTACAAGCTGGTCATGATCTTCCTGGTCTCCTTCAAACCTATCAGTGGACTTGTACTATCTTTGAAATAAGTTCCATCCCCTTTAAAATGAGTCATAAGGCTTTTAAAAAACTATATACTTATACCAGAATTCTTCCACAAGTGTTTGAAAATTGAGTCATATTATCAAACAGATGAGATTTTCTCAGTGCAATTACATTGAATTGGAGAAAGTAGAATTAAGGGCTTTCTCCTTTTTCGCATTATGATAATTTTAATATAATCTAATATCTCATTTACATTGTTAGGACATAGTTCATATTTGATTCACATTACATTAACAACAAGTAAAAATCTTTAAATATTTTTATGAACTTTCTTGAAGTTAAGTGATTTTTTTTGTTTTGAGACAGGGTCTCGTTTTTGTGGTTCAGGCTGGCCCTGAACTCAGCCTCAAACTCACATCACAGCAATCCTCCTGCCTCTGCCTCCTGAGTGCTGGGATAACAGGCATGAGCCACCACGCCTGGCACTGTGGTATGTGGTACTGATTGCTGCTGGGCGTGAGTCTCCATACCCAGTATTTTATGTGGTTAACCGAGGATCAAACCCGGGTCCTTGCACTTGCAAGACAGGCACCAGAACCACTGAGCTATATATCCCAGGCCCCACAAATGATTTTGTTTTCAACAAATGCAGGCCTCCTCAATTATTCACATTAATTTCCTCTTCTCTAGATTTTTCCCAGATATCCATTTTGTTAAAATCTTTTTAGACACAAATTTTGCCATGTAATGTCATAACTCCAGTCCCAGCTTTGGGATATCTGGAAATTTTATCAGCATGAAACAAAAGGTAAACTTAAGGAATATCACTAATCAGTTGTCAGGGATAGAAAATGCCACTGGAATTTTTTCCACCTCTATATTCACATTAGTATAAATACTGAATATAACAGTATATAAGTGCACTAGTAGGTGGTATGTTGGTAAAGATAAAGATTAACTGCCATTTTGAGTCAGACACTATAACAAGTACTTTACACATATTGGCTGGAGGAAATACTATCATAGACCCTTTTTTGATAACTATATTTAAAGGTTAAAAAAGAGTACTTAAAATAAATATCAATAAATAAATCAATAAATGATGAAGCTAGTGGATAGAAGTACTAGAGGCCACGTAAATGTCAGTCACCATCTTCCTTTTCCTGTCTGTGTCATCCACTGTTCAAACTGACAGTGATTTATTTCGCCAGTCTTCTGTGCATGGAAATTTGAAATTGTTCCCACGTTTTCAACATTAGTGTCTACTCAGACCCATGTACGAGTAGTTTTTGTGTATTTCAATGGGGATTTGTACAGTATAAGACACAATTTAATTCTCATTTTTTCCCATAGCCGTACCCACCTTACCACCCCCCATATACATAAAATTTGTTTCCTTTTTTTTTTGTTATGATCTCATTATTTTTCCCATTTCACCCTATTTTACTTTGACAATTTTCTATTTCACAATATATAACATACAATTCTAGGACTCATTTATATCTTTATTTTTTCATACCAGAGAAAAGATGCAATATGTAGCTATCTGGGACCTATTTATTTCACTTATGAGAATATCCTCAAGGTATGTCCATTTAAGTATAAATGATTCAAACTTATCACTTTTTATGGCAGAGTAATACTCCATTCTGTAGCAGAACCACAGCTTTTTATCCAGTCTCCCGTTGATGAACACTTGGGTTGTTTCCAAGATGTAGCAATCACAAACTGAGCTGCTATAAACATGGGTGTACATATGTCACTGTGATATGAGTCTTTTAATTCTTGTGTGTATATACCTAGCAGGACGAAGATCACGTATATTTTTTGATGGACATTTTCAACATTTTCTGTAAATTTTATAATTATTAAGATTTTCTTAGGAGTCTTCAGATTCCTTTAGCAACATGAGTTCCTAGGCCCCTGGTTTGAACTCTGCTTGAGCTGCCATCAAATCCCTTTAGTCCTCATGGTTCTCGATGTCTGGGTTACCTGTCACGCTCCTGCTAGGGGGCTCTTGTCTGCTGCCACTGAATAACCAGCCTGAACAGCCTCACATCCAGATTGTCTGGCTGCTCTAGCACCCTCAGCACAGACGAGGAGCAGTAGGACAGGTGGGATGGTACAAACTAAACAAGTTATTTCAATCATCTGCATTTTCACCTTGTCTACAGGAACCAGGGAAGGAGAGGTGGTACACAGAGCATAAGTAACTGCTTTCTCCTTCCTCTTTCCCAGCATGCACCTGTCCAGGAGCAACCTATGGAGCCAAGCTGACCCCTTGACAGCCTTAACCAGTGCAGCAACGCTGTATTTCCATTCGACATCCCTCAAGCACTTTCCTGACCTCATGTTTCTATTTTCTGTCATGTTTGGTTAATGACCGTTTTCCAGCTCATTTGGGACAACAAAGTTTGTGAAACTCTTATAAATTATAAATCGCTGTGAAAAGGGAGGGTATTTTATTATTATACTTTCTGCTATTTTCAGGAATACTTGGGGTATCTAGCCTAGATTTCACTTGGAACACAATAATCAGTAACTAGTCTTGTTAGAATTTGACTGTTATTTATCAGGCTAAGTAGGAGTTTTGAATCATCTTTTATCTTTCTGGTTGTTTTGCCCCCAGCGAGGGACAGCTCATCTGTAGCAGTCCCCCACCCCCCACCCATGCATGGGGTGGGACCCATGGAGAGGTGACTGGAGCAAGAAACCTCGTGAGGTGCTTGAGGATTCCCGTGTGCTCAGATACTGGGGAATACACATGCCCAGTATGCATTCTCACTGTGAGATTTACAAATATGAAATTAGACAGAAGCAGAATGAAAGAAAACCAGGATCAAAAGAAAAGCAAAAACTTCCTAACCCTGTCCCACTTTCAAACAATTATCTTCTATGTTACCAGATGTTACTTATTCAATTTTGTGTGTGTGTGTGCACGCACACACATGCACACACACAACTTGTGGATAATTTATACTGAGATAAGCCAACATTTACCTAAAGTGAATCATCCCAAATCATCATGTCCTTCTGTGTTCTTTTATGGTACTTAGATTTTTCCACACTTATCCTGTACTGTTCCTGCTTATTCATTGTCTGCCTCTCCTTCTTGACCATAAACTCAGGGAGCTCAGGAACCTGTCAATTCCACTCCCTGTCATATTCCTGGCACTTAGCATATTGTAGATTAAAAAAATTTTTCTGAAATCATGAATAAAGAGTAAAGATGCTATGAACACAGAGCTGGCCTCTGGTTAAGTGTTTTTTTTTTGTTGTTGTTGTTGTTGTTCTTTTTTGTTGTTGTTGTTGTTGTTGTTTTAGTTTTCTATATATCTTCAGTCATTAACTTCAGCTCAAAGTAGATATTTAATACACATATATTGATTGAGAAAACCATTTATTTCATGAAGCATGAATTTACATACCATATCTGATGCCATCTAACAAGAGAGTTCAAAGTCTTCTAAAGTGTTTCTAGTCGTTTCTATCCAGGGAACACAAACATAGAAAAAGAATCACTCCATTTAAAGATAAAAATTGAAGACATAGAGAAGACTGTCAGAGAATTGGCTTGAGAACCTGACACTTCACCTGCCCCTCCTAGTCATGGGGCAAAGTGGCTTAGGGTTTGCTTCATTTTCTAGAGACTGCTGAGTAGATAACTCTAGCTGATCTGGACGCTTCCTTTCCTGGCATACTGTATATCTGTGATACTCCAAGGGCCAATAAAAAGCATTCAAAGTTCGACCAATCCCATTTCCCTGTGCTATAATCTAAAGAAAGCCCTGGTTTAAACCTGTGATGTCTTTGAGTTTAGATTTCTGCTCCTTAAGGGTATCTGGTTTATTGCATTTGCATTGATCACATGTGAAGAACAAGATTTACAGAGATAAAGCATCTTTTCTTCATCTTGGGCATTTGAAGCCAAATTATTTTTAAAGAATCAGAGGTCATATGAGGCTTATGTGATCATTTCAAGTGTCAGATTCCTTCCTTATTTTTGATACAAGGAGTCATTTTCTATAATGGACATTTAAAATTCAAAGCTACCAGGGCTTCAGTAATCCCAGGAAAGGCCCCTGCTGGCAATCTTATTAACATTGCTGCCTTCTGATTTTTACTTAATTCCTTTTAATACTCTATTAAAATGCTGACAGACATTGTGAAACTGAGGGCTACAGAATGAGGACGATATTTCCCTACATCATCAAGCCTTCAGTGAGTTAGTAAACTACTCATGGTGTGCTTTGCGATCATAAAAACAGTTTCTAAAGACACAGGGAAGACACACTTGTTGAAGTACAGTTAAGAAGAAAGGAGACAGTACTGACATAAACGGTTCAAATAATCTTGAACCAAAATGATAGGTTAGCGTTTAGATTTCATATTTGTTATCCACAAAGGAATAAAGTGACATTCCAATGACAAACAAGCATTTGAAAAACTTTCCTCTTTTCTAAGCTTTAGAGAGCAAAAAGCTGTTAGAAAATATGACCGAAAAAAAGAAAATCTCATGATCATGAAAATATTAGCATATTTAGGACTGCTTTCAACATTCAATCCACATTTGCATGTGACATCTCATTCTAGATAATGAATAGTATTTCAGGAGCAATACCTCTGACCTAACAAACAGCACACTCTAACTTCTTTTGATGTCTGAACTGTTTTACTATTCCTTGCACCGCTGATGACCAGAAGTACTCTAAATTAATAACTACTCAAAATTATTAAGGAGAGGAGACTCCCTTGGCAAATTTTTTTAAAATGCAAATTCTAATCCAGCATGTGAGGCTTAATATTCTGCTTTTTTTTTTTTTTTTTTAGGTTTTTTTGAGACAGGGTCTCACTTTGTGGTTCAGGCTGGCCCTGAGCTCAGCCTCAAACTCACATCACAGAAATCCTCCTGCCTCTGCCTCCCGAGTGCTGGGATTACACGCATGAGCCACCACACCCAGTATGGTATGTGGTTACCTGGGATCAAACCCAGGTCCTTGCGCTTGCAAGATAGGTGCCAGAATCACTGAGTTAACTCCCCAGCCCAGATTCTGCTTTCCTAACAAATACAACCAGTGAGTCAAAACATTCTTGAGAATAGTAGTGTCCTGTGTAAACAGAGAAGATTCAGACAGAAGTCAACCCAACACACCTAATGAGACATGTCATTGTTCTTGCCCTAACTGACATGTAGGAGGAAATACTCAGCAGTTTATATACTCTGGTTGATTTTTCTAAAATCAAACCAAGCATTTCTAGAGCTGATCAAAAACTTAAAAGCTGTGAAGGGCCTTCCAAGAGATCTTGGATTCTATAAACCCTCCTATGGACTGTTCTCTTCTATCATTCCCCCTGCCAGGCTGCGCAGCCTTGGCGCCCACCAACTATGCAATGAAACTTCTACAAACTGTGAGTTAAGATAAACCTTTCTACTTTTAACTTTTTAGCATTGGATATTTTGTCTCAGCTATAAAGAAGTAACAGAAGTAAAGAAGACAGTATGTTTGTGTGGCAGGTGTGTGTGTGGTGTGCATGTGTGCATGTGTGTGTGTGTGTGTGTGTGTGTGTGTGTGTGTGTGTGTGCATGTACTTAAGTACACCTGGTTCAAAGATGGGTCTGCAGCTCAGGATACCTTAGGAGAGAAAGCTGCAGGTGTGTGTGTGTGTGTGTGTGTGTGTGTGTGTGTGTGTGTGCATGTAGTTAAGTGCACCTGGTTCAAAGATGATTCTGCAGCTCAGGATACCTTAGGAGAGAAAGCTGCAGTCCAAGTTGCACAAGTTCTAAGAGTTGTGTGAGAGTAAAGGGCCTCTAACAGGACAAGGAAGGAAGTCACAAGAAAGTGAAATGAGTATAGTAAACAATATGGGAGGTTTTGTGCTACAAGCTTAAATCAATTGTTTTAATAAAGAGTCTACTGTCCTCATATCTTCTGCTTGTAGAATCTACCACTTCATATGAATTATATTCCTCCATCCTGTGCCTTTTCTTTCAGTGTGGAAAGGTGGAGAGTGAGCAGTCAGGGTAGGATGAAAGAGAGGTGGGGGGGAATAGTGCATAGAACAGTGAAAGTCACCTAGAAATTTGCAAATTGGTGGTTGAAGAAAAAGAGTTTCTTCATAAAAAGTATGCACATTCATAACAACACACAGAAGATTTTCAGGGGCTTTATCATTATGCTTGGTCTCCATACAATAGGTGAATCCATAAGCTTCTTGGATACCCAGTAATGTCAGCTCTTGCCAAGAGCAATTTGACGGAAACCATATCGATTAATTGCTATAGGTATATCAGAAGTGATCCAAGATACAGTGATTAGAATAAAAGATACATTGTCACTAAGTTCCCTCAAAAATCCTTCCTTTTTTTCACTTCTACCACACTTATACCATCATTATTGCCATTTTCTGAAGCCGTTCTGAAAATTCTCTTTCTTGAGGGTCTTTAGCTACATTTCTGTGGCTGCCTTGGTGTCCTGAATCAGTTCAAATCATTCACCTGTCACGATCATTTTCACTGTGGTGAAAAACAGAAGTCTCACTATGACAGATCCAATGAATAACATGAAGAGGATGCACTGTAACATTTCCTTTTGACAGACATTGTTGGAAATGCTTTGAATCAATTCAGGACATTGAGGCTACCACGAAGTGACATTCGTGAAGGAGTACTTCCAGGACTGACAGGAAGTGGCAGGGATGAGGGAATAAATATATCAGGAGAGACAGGGAGTATAGTATTTTAGGAAGGGTTAAGATCCACAGATCTTTCACTGTAATTAGTTGTTAGTTAACGATCTACACTTTTGTGATCATAGATTGTACTTCATGGTAGCTAAGTGCAGAAAATGAGATTCCCATTGTTGAAGCTCAGGGTTTCTTTCCCCAATCACACTCTACAAGTTAGAAACCAAATATTCCAGTATTCAACCCACATGGCTTCAGATCCTGGATCTAACACTCAGTGACTATGAGCAAGTGACATAACCTCTTAGACTAGTAAGCTCATTATAATACTCAAACAGCATTCACTATCATCACACATGTCATGACTCTCAAACATGTTATGTAAGAAGTTCCAAGAAAACTTATTTTCCTAATCATAAGACAGAAAGAATATAAGAGCTGTGGAAGATATATGTAGGCTTGGTCAGTATGGCAATATGAATAAAATTCTTCCTTTAACTCTTGGGCCTAGATATCCTGTATTTTATGTCTTGTCCCAGATGTCTGAGTTGAATAGTGCGTCCCCCTAAATTCATCTCTTTCACAGAACTTCAGAATGTGATTGATTCTGAAATAGAGTTGCAGCAGATGGAATTAGTGAAGAACACACTAATAGGATAATGTCTTACTACAACATGACTTGTATCCTTATAAGAAGCGGAGAAGAGATGGACAAGGGAAATGAGACACACAGTGGAGAAGTCCATGTGAGAAGGAGCTGTACATTTAAAAGCCCACTGATATCAAGGATCTCTGACAATACCAGCAGTTAGGAAAAACAAGAAAACGCATTTCCCCTCGACCCTGTAGTGAGAACACAGTCCTGCTGATACCTGGATTTCAGCCTTTAGCCTCCACAATGATAAGAAAAAAAAAATCATATTATTTTAAGCCACCTAATTTGTGGGCATTGTGGCCTTACAAAACTAAAATTTTCAGCCTGTATTCCAGATCTCTGCCAAAATCCCTTCCCCAGACTGTAGTCTCTAGTCAAATGGGGGCTTCATTTCTCCATATACTAAGCCAACCATTGTCTGAAGGAACCAAAACTTAAGAGTCTTGACTCAGCAGTTCAGATAACTTAATTTTCTGAACCAAATTCACCCCTATGAAATCACCTTCAACAGTTAAGTGCTGAGTTCCAGCATTCATGTCTTCTCATCTAAACCTTTGTGAAAAACTGTTAAAAGGTATTTTCCCCAGAAGCATCCACTCAGGCTCTGAGATTTGCACATGGAAGGACTTTTGGGAAGCACTCAAGGGAACAACTGTGAGTAATAGGAAAACGGAAGTGGGGAGAGGAGAAGTCCAACAACAGTGCAATTGCAGCAGAGGCCGAGCTGATCCTGCAGGGAGCTTGAGCATTAGAGTTATCCCACGTGAAGCAAGGAGGCCAGGCCTTTGCACCCACTTGACACAGGGTGTCCTGCAGGACAGCCCACCTTTAGGCAGGCAGCTTCCTTCAGCAACACACATGCTCAGAGATGAACACAGCTGTAAGCATTCAGGAAAACTGGGATCTGGGTCCTAATGGGTAGGCCACCTAGAGGGTAAGTAGCAGCATCAGCCATGTAGATAGATGAATCTTTCTGCCTGATCATCGTCTGTTGCTAGAATGCAGCCATAAGATTCCACATCTGGGTTAGAAACACTGCACTCTGGGAAAAAAAAATCCAGTAGATGCTCTCAAATCACACAGACAGTGACAGATCTGAGAGGTCTCAGCTCTATATTTCAGGTCTTCCATCTCCCACCTACATACTGTCCATTCCCATGTAGTGCAGTCACTCTTGAGATCTCTTCTCTACAGTGACTTCTGATACATTTGATTCACAATGTTCCTTTCTTCATTTCTAGGTACCCATGATCATAGAGAATAATCATTCCAATGCCTGGAAGTGGCCATTCATTCATTTGTCCCCTACTCATTCATTTATCAGTCATTACACATTTCTAATACCTACTCTATACTACACTAAGCATTGAGTGCTTAAAATATAAGGAGATTGGAAAGGGCGTTAGCATCATAATAAATATTTGGATGTTAGCTAGACCTGATAAAGACACTTGGGTGGATTATGGGAAAACCCATAACTTGAACAGATTACATTACTTTTAAACCCTCTATGGGTGTTGAAGAAGACAGATTACCTGTGGAGACTTCAGCCCAAAGGATGCGTTTTTCAGGTAGGGGATTTAAGCCCAGGCTGAATCACTCTTCAAACCTCAACTGAGTCACTCATCTTCCATCCTTCCTCTGATTAAGTCTGTGTTGCTGTCCCACAAGTTACATTGCCAAGAAGCGAGTCAACAGCTTGCCTGGGTGGGAGTCCTCGTATTATCCTCTTAAGCCACTAGCATCCCACAGGGCCCCATCACATGCCTTTGTACATGCGAACACACCATGTATGCAACCCAGGCTACAAACCCTCAGTGTGAAACACACAGCTGTCCACATAGACTGGAGGCTTCTGAAAAATGAGCCCCCAGGGAATGCATCATTTCATTTTGGCTTTCCCCTGAACAGCCTCAATAACTTCAGGCCAGTTGCTAATAGGTAAAGTAAATCTCTCAGTGGGTGGGACCTCCACATTAAATACAAATTATAGATCTCAGCAATTGACTAGCAGCACAGACTGTATCTCAGAGAAATAAAAGCAGGAATTTTTTTTTTTAAATTAGCCAGCTATAGACTGGAAAATAGAAAAGAAAATACCATATTCATAATAATTATTTGAAGGTAATAGCTTATGTTCTTTAATGTAGTTCCAACATAAATGTCACTGTAAGAAATGATATTTCATTTCACTACTAACAAATCAGGTACTTAGGGTGCTGGGGGAAAAATGATTGGAACTACTTTAAAGCCATGTTAACCAGAGAAACTGCAAAAATATTTATATTCTTATGAAGGAAGGGAGGAATGTCCCTCATGGGTGTATTTAGGTATCCTCCATCTTTTGGACAAATGGTAATGCTAAACAAAAAATGGAAAGATGACCTTAGAATAATAACCTCAAGACCCAAGTGGGACATAGCTTCCCAATGTACAAAACTCATTTGCAATATGTTCAAGATGGAAATTTCTATACTGTTTTATAGCTCATAGACTTTATTATATCCCTCCAACAAAAATCACCAAAACACCCAACTCTGGGCTGGACTCTTTCCCTTTTAAGGTGAGCCTTCGCTTATGTAAAACTATTCACCACCCTTTCACTCACTGTCTGAAATTCTGCTCAGTTACTTAACGGTGTTTATAAGGGAAGGAAAAAAAAGGGAAAGGGGAAACCAACCCGTTCAGAGAGGTGTTTCATATACAGAAAGGGATTTTTAAACCGAAACTAGGTCTGGCACTGTTAGGCTTTTCTCTAGCCAGTTCTCTCTCCATTCTTCCTTTAGAGACCCCTAAGCAAAAGCCATGTGGAAAATTTCATGACATAAATGCAGCATGGGTATCTGAAAGCCGTCCCACTGGGTGGGCCTCGATCATTCTTAGTCATTCCTAGTAACTATTATGTGTGCTGTATGGAAGATGGAAAGTTGATGAAGGTCTGACCTATGAGCCATTTAGCTTTCAAAAAAAACTCAAAGGATTCAGAGTGCCTAGCCTATTTGTCATGAATGGCACTGGTACTTATGTGACTAGAAACTGTTAGTCTGAATTGGCCCTTGGAAAAACAAAGTCAATGTAAGTCACCAATCTGATAAATCTGTAAAAGGTTGCATGGAATATCTTTTAAATAAATGACTGGCTTTTTCCATAAAGGGGGCGTATCGCTGGAGAGCCACAACATATATTGTAAGGTTGTAGGATTATAATATTCCAGGCCTAGACTTCTGCACCCTTCTAGGTTTTGAATTACGACAGTGAACAGGCTCCTGATGAAATAACCTCAAGTACATTCAAGTAAAAGTTTACAGAAGCTCTTTGTAGTAAAAAAAAAAAAAGAAATCTAAACCACCCTGTACCTTTGATATGTGAAATTCCTAGGTTTAAGGAGGTGAAGATACTTTCAGCATTACTGTAAGTAGAAAAGTGAAGTCTTTTAATATTTATCCAATGATCTCATCTTTTTTTCTGTATCAAAATTAATCTGAATAGATAAGATTAATTCAGTCTACTATCATTCATCCAGTAATAAAAGAATTCTTTTTAAAAAACTGTTCAAATACTTTTAACCTAATTAAGGAGTCAAATAAGCAGTTCAGTGGCCTGGTGTCAAAAATCTCTCACCAGATGGAAAGTCAGATCATGTTTGATGCCTGTCACTCCCACACTCCTTTTGAAAGCTAAGACATTCCTATAAGCTCAGGACTGCACAGGTGCCAAGCCCTTCCTGACTGCTCCATGAGCATATTAAAGCCAGCATGATGAGCTTGAATGCTAGTGCAGTCAATGCATTCATAGGGCTGAATGGAAGTCACCAAGGAGTAGACTGTCAGCTTGTCTAAGAAATGTAAAAGAGTCTATTACCCTGGCACTGTCACAGTGTCCCTTATTTATGTTGCTCTATGGGGGAATGGGAAGAGCAGCCAGAACAGCCTGCTACAGCAGCTGTCCAGCTGCTCATGCAGTTAATATAGCTGTAGAAAGAACATGATTTATGCAAGAGCACTTTCCCTCGACACTAGTACATGAGTTCCAGACCCACTCATTCTGGGAGACCATGTCATGTGCACACTCCTATGTTCTGGTGACAGCAGGGTAACAGACAGCTGTTCATTTAGACTGACACACAAGACAAATTGGACACATTAATGTATTGACATTATCTATCAATGATCTACCCCCTTATGGTACATAAGGGACTAGTCCAATAGTTACAACATTTTTCTCTTCATATCACAGTTGGCCAAGAAGAAATTTTACAGAAGAGAATCATGTCAGAGGGAAATTCCTTGGTGCTTGCTAGTTAGGCTGATCTGACAAAAGAACTAAATTGGAAGTTGTGTACACATTGCTTCTATGGCACACAGAAAAGATGCAACCACTGAGTCAGCTCTTCAAGCCAAAAGCAAGGAGTAGAGCCTTCTTGTCCTTCAAAGTGAAAAGCAGGAATAAGAGGCCTGTCATTGCTCCCCATTTCTGTGTAGGCCTGCTCAGAAGGAAGCGTGGGGGTGGGAGGAGGTGCGCGGCTTCACATACCTTATAGGGTCCCTGATTGCAGCCACAGTAGCTGCTCTCCATGGTGTAGCTTCTAGACACGCCCATCTCTCTCCACACCACCACTCGGGCAGTAGAGGCTCGAGATTTCTCCACCAGGAAGCTGCAGCTGCTCATTGTGAATGCAGGTGCTAGCTTATCAAGGATTTTGGGAAGAGTCTATAATAAGGAGAAAAATCAAACTATGATGAGCTGTGGATGATTATGAATTTTCACTATAAAAATAGGTTCTTGATATTTATTAAGCATCTCTATATATCAAACACTTAATATATGCTACAGGGAATAATATATTAATCATGAGAAAGAGATACACTTTTATTATTTTGAATATAAAGAAACAGAAGCTTAGCAAAGTTCAGAAGAAATAACTTGAGGTCCACAACTCTACTGTAGCCAGCATGAGGTCTAAATACCAAGCTGGACAACACCAAAGGCCAGTACCTCTGACTCCACTTTTTTTTTAAAAATCACTGTGGACCTCTGCTGCACACACACATTTGGCCCCACATATTGCTGAGCTGAGCATATGCAAAGTCACAGAACCATAGGGGCCTGAGATTTATAGTGAGTCCATCCAACTCCACTGCTCCTTAGTGGGGTCAGACTCAGAGCTGTTCACTCAGTTCAGAAGGCTGTCAGGGCCGCTGAAGGGTCTTAAGTGAGAACCCACATAAAGTTCTCTTGTTTCCTGTGAGCATCCAATAGCTAAGATGAACTTTTTAGTCTCATTTTCTAAGTCATAAATCTGAGGCTGGATCAATTATAAAACTCCTAAAACCCCATCCTCTCTGGGTTCATATATCCCACGTTTTTGTGGAGTAAAAGGCTTTATTTATGACCACTTAATCTCCATGTAGAAGGCATCTGTAGAGTCTTGGCACTGTGACTGACAGAGAAAGGGCTCACAGCCACTGGATCTGGCCCCAAGGGAACAATGATTCAGAGTTGATAGGCCACGCGGTCGGGGCTCAGCAGAAATACTGAGCTTAGGCAGACCCACAACTTCTCTGACATTAACAGGAGGTCTCTCACTCTGCTATTGACTGAATATGTACAAAATAGAACATAACAGGAAATTATGTATCTTACATTAAAAGAAAACAGTGAAACTTTAGACTTCTGAAAGATTTATGGAAAAGAGGAGTGAAACATAAAGAGTTGATAAGAATATGAATGAATTATTTTAAAGCAATGAAGTTTTGATAATTTATAGAATTTTGAGCCTATTTCTTAATCTCTTTGGTACTTCATGTTTAATATAACTATTAATAATAGTATGTAATTATTAATTATATGGCAAATTATGTATTACATAAGTACACACTACTATAATGATTAATATAATTTGCTGTGATCTATAAATTCCACATAGCCTCCAGACCCACAGATCACTTTAAAAATTGAGTTGTTTCTAAGTTTGCCTTCACATTAATTTCATCATCCAGTATTGTTGGTGCCTGTGATTCCCTCACCCCATTTTGCCTTATAGCATTCATCATAATCACAAAATTATTTTATATTTACTAGCTGTTTAATACCTTCTTGTTGACTTTAGAGTCTCTTGAATGTACATATATGTCTCACTGACCAGAAAACCTCTTCACATTGAGAAGTATTTGGCTGATAGAGATTTCTCTAAAGTTATTCAACAAAATAAATAGAATCTGCTAGTTCAAACCCTTAGGGAAATATTTATATAAACAGAAATATACTATATATATATATATATATATATACACACACATTATAAATAAAGTGATTAAGAATATCAGAAAGTTGTTTTAATTAATCAATATTTTACCTTGTTACAAAAAGTTTATTGATATCATTTAAATGAACTTTCCTTTTTTATTTGTTATTACACTGCATTTATTTTTTTATGGTTTCTATATTTTAAAAAAGAGTTGATTATTCTAAGAGTGGGCTTGGATTCAGAGCAAAACTAAAAGGCACAGAGATAACACATGTGCCCCGGGCTCCTGCGCAGGGACTTTCCCAGGATCAACACCTGACAGTAGCAGGGTCCCTTTGCTCTCCCTGCATTAACATGTCATTGTCACTCAAAGCCCAGGGGCCATTAAGGGGAGTAACAGCAACCCATTACGACATCATACAGATTAGTTCTGCTTCTCTAAAATCCCCCATTCCCCTGTCCAGCCCCCCTTGCTTACACACACACATACACACACACTTTTCTTGCTTCCTTTCTCTCACACCCTCGGAAGCTATGGATCTTTCATGATTTCACCTTTTCCATAATGTCATATACTTGGAATCAAACTACTTTTCAGATTGCCTTCTATCACTTATTTACATCCTTTAAGATTACTTCAGTCTTTTTATTTCTTTGTCGCTCATTTATTTTTAGCCTAGAATAATATTTCATTGTCTTGATGTATCTGATTTATTTATCCGTTCACAAACTGAAGGTTATCGTCACTGAATCCAAATTCTAGCAATGTGAATGAAACTGCTGTTAACACCTCTGCAGGTTTTGCATGAAGTTTTCAATCCCTTAGGTAAATAACCAGGAGTGTAATCACCAGTCTGCTTGAGGTTTAGCTTTAGAAGAAAGCACCAAATTGTCTTCCAAAGTGGCTGCACCATCTCATATTTCCATCAACAGTGGATGCGTACCTACTGCTGCACATCTGCTCAGAATTCTCTGCTGTCAGTGTTTCAGATTTCACTGGTGGCCTAGTGGTACCACATTGTCCTTGGATCCTGCATTTCCTTCTGATGTGCGGTGTGGCACGTTTTCACATGCTTGTTTGCCATCTATCGACTCTGGTGAGGTATCTTTTAAGATTCTCAGTCCTTTTTTTAATCGTATTGCTTGCTTCCTTATTTTGAGTTTTCAAAGTTCTTTACATAAATTCTGAGTTCTAGAAAACAGTATTTTAATAAATCTTTTACAAGTATTTGTTCTGCATATGGCCAGTCTTCAACAAAATGACTTTAATAAATTTGATGATCAATTATTTCTTTTATATTATTTATTTGTGACTAGGATGCTGTATTTAAAGACACTGACAAACACAAAGTCACCTACATTTGCCCCAGTGAATTTTAGAGAGTTTTGTTAAACACTCAGGTCTGACATCTACTGTGAGTTAACTCTTGTGAAGAGATAATCTGGGTTTTTTTATTGTTTTATTGCACGTGGATGTTTTGTTTCATATCACTGGTTGAAGAGATTAAATTTGCTGAATTTTATTTCCTTTTATCATTTGTCAAAGATCAGTGGACTACATTTACTAGATGTGATCAAAAGGTATGGCGGCAACTTAATTTTTTCAAAGTGTTACAATAAAAGACATATTGCCATTAGTGCCTTTCAAACTATCTCCTCACACCTCAGAAACACTTATCGTATGCTTTTTGCTATTTATGGAAACATTTCTGGAAGCTGTTTTGTACCTTCAGCTGCACAGTGGTAGCTGCCTGATGTCGTGAATCCATCCAAAACATTTGGCTTTCATGATCACTCTTGATTTTGGAGAAGAGCAAAAAGTAGCATAGCACCAGGCACTGTGAATTAGTGTGTAAGGGCTGCTGTAATGTGTTTACTTGGCAGGAATTCCCTTAAATGACTGACCAGTGTGGCGAGATTTTAAAAAACAATGAATATTCAAATAAAATAATTCATTACAGAGAGACACATTGCTCCCACACATGGTGGCTCACACCTGTAACCCCAGCACTTGGGAGGAAGAGGCAGAATTTCAACACAAATTTGAGGCTAGCCTGGACTAGAAAGCAAGATCTTTTCTCAAAAAAAAAAAAAAAGGCAAAACTTAAAATGCCCCCACCCTGGCTTTGAACACAGGTGTACTATCATTCTTGGCAACGTGTTTTTATTGTAATAAATTTTTGTTTTAAAGAGTCATTCTGTATTTCAATCATCCTGCATACATCAGCCATTTCTTGGGACTCATGTTTATTCTCCCACCAGTGTACACAGTCTTGCAGCATACAGTATGTTTTAAATCAATCTGTGTCATCGATCATTCATCTTCTTTTCTTTTTATTATATTGGCTATTATAGGTCATTTCTCTCCAAAATCTGATACCAACAATATAACTTACTGTGCTTTTGAATGAATTGCTTTGGATCTGTAGATCAAGTTGGAAAGTATTGTCATTTTCACAATATTGAGTCATTTTATCTGTATCTTTATAGCTTTTCTTTGATTTGTTGATTATGATATCAAGCTATCATAGTTTTTGTCATTCTGATCTTATGTATATTTTGTCAAATTTATACCAAAGTATTTTATTTCAGGGGGTACTAATGAAAATGGTACTACATTTCTAATTTCAAACTCTACCTTGTTATTAGCAGTGTGCAGAAATGCGATTGAATTCTATATTAATTAATGTATATTTGTATTATACATTAATTTTTACATTATATTACTGTGCTGAAGCCTTTTCATTATTGTTAATTTAAGCATACAAGAAACAAAACAGAAGCAATTTTATTTTTCCTTTCACAACTAGTACATCTTTATTTTCATTTCTTGATTTCTTGATTTATTTCACTTCTTTTTTTTTTTTTTTTTTGAGTCAGGATCTCTCTATGTAGTTCTGGCTGGGCTTGAGCTCATTATGTAGCCCACAGTGGCTTCAGATTCACAGCAATCCTCCTGCCTCAACCTCCCAAGTGTTTAAATTACAACATGCACCATCACAACCAACTCTCTTGTTTTATTTATTGCTACAACTTCTGGCATGATGTTGAAAAGGAATGGTGTGTGGAGGAGTATTCTTGCTTTGTTCCTGATTTAGTGAGAAAATTTCTGGTTTCTGACCATTAACTATGATGTAGGATTTTTAATATACTATATACCAAATTGAGAGAGATCTATTTCTTCTCTTTGGGAATTTTTATCTTGAGTGGATGCTGAATTTTGTCAAATACTTTAGATATTATCATGAAATTTTTGTACTGTTTATATGGTGGTTTATATTAATCAATTTTGAAATGTCATTATCAGCCACAAATATCAGGGTGTATAGATCAGAATGTTGGCCTGATTTGCTAATATTTTCTTTTTTTTTTTTTCCTTAGGTTTTTGTGTGTGTGTGTGGTTTGTTTGTTTGTTTGTTGTTGTTGTTGTTGGGTTTTTATTGTTTTGTTTTGTTTTGCTTTTTTGAGACAGGGTCTCACTTTGTAGTTCAAGTTGGCCCTGAGCTCAGCCTCAAACTCACACCACAGCAATCCTCCTGCCTCTGCCTCCCGAGTGCTGGGATGACAGGCATGAGCCACCATGCCTGGCACTGTGGTATGTGGTGCTGATTGCTGCTGGGCATGAGTCTCCACACTCAGTATTGTATGTGGTTAACAAAGATCGAATCCAGGTCCTTGCATTTGCAAGACAGGCGATGGAACCACTGAGCTAAATTCCTGAGCCTTACTAATATTTTCTTAAAGAATTATGCATCTATGTTAATGAGAGATATTAATTCATTGTTTCATTTTCTTCTAATGTCTTTTAATCTTTTTATATCTGGTTTTGGTACTGGGACAATGATGGCCTTTTAGAATGTTAGGATGTATTTTCTCAAATTCAATATGCTAAAAGAGACTGTAGAGTAGTGGTATAATTTCTTCCTTAAATGTTTTTAAAGTGAGTTCATATGATCCTAGTGTTTTCTGTTTATCAAAGTTACTAATTAATAATTTATTGATTCAATACTTTTAATGAATAGAAGTCTGTTCTGATTGTCTGTTTCTTCCTGTATGAGCTTTGGTAGTTTGTGTCTTCAAGAAATTGGTCCATTTCAACAGGTTTAACAAATTTGTGGGTACAAAGTTGTTCGAATGATTCTTTTGCTATCCACTTAATACCGATGAAATCTCTTTCATTTCCAAAACTAGTAATTTGTGCCCTCTTCTGCTCCTTTTATTTTTTTTTTACCCTATTTAATCTGAATACATTTTAAATATTCTTTCAGAGTTTTTTAAGAACTAGCTTTTGGATTCAATTTTCTTTTGATTTTCTGTTTTCCATTTTATTGATTTATATTTCAATATTTTGACAAAAAAATAGGTACATATTTAATATGCATAACATGATGTTCCGATTTGCCCTAATTTTTAAGAATTTTTCTTCTGCTTATTTGAGATTTACTTTATTCTTTTTGTAGTTTCTTAAGGTTAAAACATGTAACGGTTTTTAGACCTTCTATTCTAACATATTTAACCCTCTAAACTTCCCCAACTTTGGTAAACTCCATTTTCATTTAGTCTAAGATGTTTTCTGATATATTTTAAGATTTCTCCTCTGTTTTGTGTGTTATTTAGAAATGTGTTGTCTAACTTCATGTATGTTGGGACTTACAATTATCATTCTGCTGGCATCTTATTTAATTGTCTTGTGCTTCAGACCATGATTTCTTTTCCTTAAAGTGTAAAGTGCGTTTAATTGCACATAGCACAGTCTATCTTGGTGAACATTTCATGGGGCTAAAGAAGATTGTGTATCCTGCTGTTGAACAACAGAGCATGTAGATGTCACTAATAGCTCATGAGTTGGTGATATTTATTGAACTCAAATGTATATAACTGATTTTCTTCTTGCTGGCTTTGTCCATTTCTGAAAGAAGGGTTTTGTAGTTCCCAATGAAAATAGTGGATTCAACTATTTCTCTTAGGAGTTTTTTTAATTGTTTGTCTCATGTATTTTGATAGTGCTAGGGCTAGGTACAGTCGTGCTAAGGATTATTGTCTTCTTAAAGAAATGACCATGTTATGAACAGATATTTTTCAGAGGAAGAAGTAAGAGCAGCTAAGAAGCATATGAAGAAATGCTCAACATCATTAGTCATTCGAGAGAGGCAGATGAAAACAACACTGAGATTTCATCTCACTCCACATAGAATGGCTGCCATTTCAGCCAATGGCAAATGTTGGCGAGACTGCGAAGAAAGAACCTTCTCCACTGTTGGTAGGACTACACTCGTACAACCCCCTGTGGAGGTCAGTTTGGAGAATCCTCAAAAAGCTAGGATTGGAGGTCCCATTTGACCTGGCCATTGCCCTGCTTAGTATGTACACAAAAGAATTAAAAGACTCATATCACAGTGACATATGTGCACCCATGTTTATAGCAGCCCAATTTGTGATTGCTACATCTTGGAAACAACCCAAGTGTCCGTCAACTGGAAACTGGATAAAAAAGCTGTGGTTCTTCTACAGAATGGAGTATTACTCTGCCATAAAAAATGATAAGTTTGAATCATTTCTACTTAAATGGACATACCTTGAGGATATCCTCCTAAGTGAAATAAAAAGGGCACAGATAGGTACATATCACATCTTTTCTCTGGTATGAGAAAATAAAGATGTAAATGAGTCCTGGAATTGTATGTTATATATTGTGAAATAGAAAATGCTCAAAGTAAAATAAGGTGAATGGGGAAAAATAATGAGATTATAATAAAAAAGGAAACAAATTTTATGTATGTGGGGGGGCAGTAGGGTGGGTAGGGCTATGGGAAAAAAATGAGAATTGAGTTGTGTCTTGTACTGGTACAAATCTCCATTGTGGAGTGCAATCATGATGCATATATGTAATGTACCAATAAAGATTAAGAAAAAAAAAAAAAAAAGAA
>PVIR01006713.1:0-24340 GCA_004026965.1 Petromus typicus | reverse complement strand
GTCCTTGTGCTTGCAACACAAGCGCCAGAACCACTGAACTAACTCCCCAGCCCCTATATATCTTTTTATATTTGCTTTTAATGTACAAGTCTTTGTGTTTCAAGTAGATTTCTTCTGCACATTATATAGCTGGATCTTATTTTTTATTCATTTTGACAGTCTGTTTTAAACTTGATACATGTAGATATCGGAGGTTCAAAGTGATTGGTGGTATGTTGGATTACTATATATTATATTTGTTGATTTTTTTCAATTGTTTTCCTTGTCATTTGTTCCTACTTCTATATTGCCCTCTTTCTCTACCTTTTTGCAGATTAAATTGAAAATTTTATTATTCTCTTTTCTCCCTTTTTTTTTAAAGAAAATCAATTCTACTTTCACATTCTTAATGATTGCCCTACATTTTGAATATCTATGTGCAACTAATCTAAGGCGAATTTCAAATACAGTGTCCTACTTTACTGGTGGTGTACCTTGTGATTATTAAAATAAGAATAATTCTTCCTTCTCAACTATTGTATCACTGATTTTGTTCCTTTCAGCTATACATAAGCACTTGTATGTATTTTCAAGTAATAAAATGCACTGTTGGCATTATTACATAGGAATGATAGTAATAACATTAACTTAAATAAACATCCTCCCTGATCTCAGTTTCTTCATCATTAAGTCCTCTCTATTCTGGAAAAATCTATTTGGACAAAGATAAAACATTGTGTGAAAATGACCATCATCAAAGCCATTATTTAAGATCACAGTGCCTGGATTTCGAACAACAATGATAAGAGGAGCTACACACATCGTCAAGACACCAGGAGCAAGGTAGGCTGAAAGAAAAGGAAGCTCATTTCACATACCTTGGAGCAGATCACGAGCCACCTCTGAAAAGCCCCAGATATCAACTAAATCCATTTGGTAAAATTCATATAAATTATGACTTCTTCATCTCACAAAGGAGAAAACTGAGACTTAGGCAACCTCAAATAATGAATCTACCTCAAGTAATGGATCATGTAGGTAAATATCAGGGTATAGAGAGACTAGTTCTCAAACACTTCTGTGCTTATTTACAGAGGTAGCAACTGCCACGTGACATCATGTTATCTGGTGTAAACTCAGTGTCAAACTATCTGTTGAATTTACTAAACAACATAAGCAATATACAAATATTAAAATACATAGGATAAGACCTCTTTCTATAATTGATTGTGATGATTACACTCTGCCCCATTCCATGCCAACTTTGTAAGGAGATTTCTGAAGGTTCTGTTTCTTCTAAGCTCCATGTGGATATAGAATTATCCATGAATATTGTTACCTATTGTTGGAAAAGGAGCACTAAAGAACACATATTTAAGATTAAATAACCTCAAAAGAGCAGTAAAGGATATTTAAGGTTAAATAATAAGGGTTTTTTTAGTTCAAATTACAAGTAAGAAATAATTTTATAGAGGTCAGCATGAGCTTTCCAGATAAATATTTGGGTTTACTTAACTAGTTTCCTAAGAAAAGGCAGTTAAGCTTTCCAAAATATATTACCACAGCTCTGGCTAAGCCTTAGAGCAAATAGGTCACTGAATATAAGCTGTTAATTCTGCTATAATGGTCTCTGGATAGCAGTACTGATCACAGTAGCCTATCTCCAATGGTCACAGTAAAGAAGAGGGGAAGGCAAATCAGGAGACAGGGTGGTATTTCTAAGAGAAACAGTAGTTCAGTGGATTTTTAGCCCTTTAATACTACAATATGACTAACCTTGGAGATGAAGCTATTTTGTACATAGTAGAAGGAGGTGGCATCTTAATTTTCTTCCTTCCTATATAAATCTGAAATGATGACCAGTTTTCATATTATGTTCGGACAACTTTGACTATTTTACTTCTTCCTTATGTTCAGTAAGCAAGAGCTTCTTTTATCTATTCTGACAACAGAAAGTCCTCCCCTTTTCAGTGTTGCTTAACTTCCTACACACTTCCAGAAGCAGCAGTGGAGCTCTAATGACTTGAATCCAGGTAAAATTGAGTAAGGTTCAGTGGATTACTGCTCTGCTTTTCTGGAACATTCTCACAGAGGAAAGGGATAGTCTAAGGCCTTAAATTCATTTATTTCTTCATATTTATTTAAAGTTCTTTTGAATTCAGTATTAATTTGCTCTAGTATTTTAACTATTTTGACTTTGCAGATGAAAAATGCTTTAATTTAATAATAACTCCTAATGACACTCTTACTAATCGTACAGTTGGCACTGAAATAAGTTTTCTTATTTCCAATTTCCATACCCTTTATTCACATAGAAAGCACAGGCAAAACAATGAGAAAATAAGTCAACCTGTGAAGAGGTTGCAAGTCTTTTTCCTGCATGTATTAGTATCTTATAGTTAAAATCATTAAAATGCTTATTTAGAAAAAATGGTGGTGTGCAGTGTTGAAGGTCACACTGTGGTTACAAAGTGCTCCAGATCATTCTCCCCGCTCAGACTTGCCCGGTAGCTGACGTCCTCCAAGAGAGCAGATGCACCCACGGTACAATTTGCTTGCCACAAGGTTTCCTTGACGCTGCAGCCATAAATGAACACATTCTTCTTTTGGGAGTGACCGTGAAAATCACAGAAGACCTACAAGAGCCAAACAAAGGAAAGAATACATCTAGGTCAGATTTTCTGGCTTCTCAAACAACTGAACTGTGAATTTTCTTGGGTGGATACAGTTTACTCAGAAGAACGACCTGCATGAGGGTGATGGTGATTTCGGCAAGAGCTGTGTCAGTGGAGTTTTTAGGGAAGATTGCAAATTGTAGGGATCTGAGGAGTGAATGGCATATGAAAAAATATGAGCCATGAATGTCTTTTTTGAGAATCTACTGTGATTGGGAGGAGAAGGGTCAAAGCTGAAAGAGAAAATAGGAACAAGAACATTTTAAAATATATATGAGAGGTTTGAATAATTTAAAAAGTCAACAGGAAAAATGCATTTAAAGTGATAGATTAATATACAAAAGAGAAATTAATAAATCACTACAAGTCTTCCCTAGATTTTGATGTGGTAAAGAATGACCACTAAAACTCAATGGATTGACAAAAAAAGTTTTATTTTTTATTTATGAAATAATAGTGCTGTAGATCACCTATGACACTGCTCTGCATGACTTAGTTCTATAGTTCAACTAAACAAGGAACCCTAATTTTGAACATACTATTTTTGTGGCAAAGAAGGAAAATGTCAAAGGTAGAACTATGCAATGATTGTGGAGCAAAGTAAATCTAAAGTCTGTCCATTGTCCATTGGTCAAAGAATGTCAAATGGCCAATCTTCTGGAATTCCAAGGGGGGAATATAGTCCTTCTGTGGTTTATTGTGTAAATCACACAACAAAGGACAATAATATAAAATCTTACTACCACAAAGTGAAATGTTAATTTTTTAAAAAATTCAAAAAATAGCCACAAATATTTTTTACTTTATTGGTATGTGTGTAGTACATAATGTTTGCATTCCTTTGGGAAGGTGGTATATGCACATAACACATAACACATCCAAACTCCTTTTCCTCATCTCTTATCTCTTCCCTATCCTCACTACTCACTCATCTCTCAATGCCCTTCCCCTTTGAGAGAGATCTGTCTCCCAATTTCCTCCTAACTATCTTTTATTTTGCTCATTGTTTTCAACCTGGGTTTCTATGAGAAACAATTTGATTTTTTAAAATGGTGTGTCTGATTTATTTCAGTTAACATTATGATTCCAAGGATGCGTTCATTCCCTTCAAATGACTCATTTTTGCAAACTATTAATATGCCTGTATGCAAGAACTTTTCCAATGGCCTATCTCTATCATTATCAAGATAAGGAATACATTTTTTTCACAGTTTGAATCTGAACGTGGCTATGTGACACCTTTAGGTCAATGAAAATAGACAAAGATGATGTAAGCTGAGGTTAATATAGTACTTGTACTTGGATATGCTGCTGTGATGTCCCTGGGAACTCTGTAACAATTGCCATGTGAATGAGCTCAGACAAGCCACTAACTTGACTGATGCCAGGCACATCTTACACCACCTTGCTGGGCCAACATGGCACAGACCACAGGAATCATCCAGAATCAATAGAAATAATACAGTTTCATTTCAGGGTGACTTGTTACCTAACAAAATCTAAGTGTTAAAATCACACAGCTCTTTAGTCTAAATAGATATACTCCCCTCCACTCCACATATAAAACACACAAACTTCTGCCCAAGAAAGATACACCAGGGTCCTTTCTTGTCACAGTATCAGACCTTCCGGCAAAGATCTCATTACAGTTTCTGTATTCTGTGTGTGTCTTCTCCTGAGCCCTTAATAACACAGGAAAGTCTTTTGCCTTTGGTTTAACATCATCCAATTGGAAAAAGGCAACAAAATCCCCAATAAACTTCAAGATTAGAAAGGAGTGGAGCCACTTGTTCACAACAATACTGAAGCACTAACAGACAAGCGTGAGAGGTTCCTATGTCCTGTGGGTAGAGACAATTAGTTGATTAAGCTTCAATTTTGCCCCCTATCAAAAACTCTCCAATACTTTTTTCTCTGTAGCTCTTGCTCCTCCTTGAGTGATGTTTGTTTTTCATTGTCCTTCTTGCCACATGTAAAAAGGGCATTGAAGAATCTGAAAATGCAGACCCATTTTAAGACTAAGCATCCATACATGCTGATTTCTGTTGTGGAAGCTTGAGAGCCCTAAATTGATTTGATTTCAAAACATCACACTTTCTTTGAGGCATGGCATTGCAAAAGCACAAAAATAAAGGTAAACATGAAGGAAAAAGGAAATAATTTCTTTTTTCTCCTTGATCTTAATATCTCTAAAATGTAGCTGACAGTCTAAGCAAAATAGCAATGTAAAGTATGGTGAGAGCATACATAAAAGTAAGTGAATCGACATAACAGCACAAAATGTGAAATAAATAAATCAGTGACATTATGGTAAAGCCCTTAAAGCATATATGAGCAATTCAGAAAAGATAGAAAAATATAAAAATAGAGGAAGTAAATATGAAATAGCCAGAAAAACTATTAATTTCAACTGAAACATGTAAATAATCTCATTAAATATGAATGGTCAAAACTCAGCAATTAGAAGATAGAATAAATAACCAAGATCCAGTGTATACTATCTATAAGAAATTCATCTTAAATACAAAACAGATTAAAAGCAAATATATATGAAAATTTATGTGACTCAAACACTAAAGAAAAGTGGCAGAGCTATACTAATTATCAGGTAATATAGACATCAGAACAAAAGGTTCATCAAGGATATGGAAGGACATGAGGATAAATGTGTCAGTCCTGGTTTTGGTGATTGTGTTAGTCAGCTTTCCTGTTTCTTCCAAAATTCTTTACATCTGTATCTTAAAGGAGAGGTTTATTTTGGTTCATGTTTAGAGGTTTTACTCCAGGTTAGAATGGCTCCTAGAGAGAAATGACCTGGTGGAGGCATTTAGTGAAGGAAGACTCCTCACCCTATAGCAGCAAACAGAGACAGGAAGCACCAGGGAAGAGAATACACCCTCCCAGGCCACATGCTCACTGACCCACCTCTTCTGATCAAGCCCCACCTCAAAACAGGAGACTTTCAGGGAACATTTAAATAGGATCCATAGCAGGGGTTACGTGCTACCCTACATCTTGGTCTATGACACTCTGAGATTTTGTAATCTCTACGAAAACTAAAGAATTCTGCTCAATGGTCATATCTGCTACAACCCCCCCCCTACTAATGTATTTCTCACTGCCTTAGAAGATCTTACTTAGAGAATCTTCCTTAGAGGATCTCAGTGGGTCTTCAGAGCTCTCTCCCGGAAAGTACACATTCTCATCTTGCTGAGACTGGTATTCTCCTTATATAATGCCAAGGAACCTCTAGTCTTCTCAATTTGAGTATATGTACACTGTTGTTAAGTGTAAAATTTCAGCAAAGCAACCAGTCAGATTGTTAGAGAACCGCCAAGTGCTCAAGCTGGCAAATTAACTTTTGACCATTCTTATCAATAAAATCAGTAAAATCCAGCAATATATTCTGTCTTTATTAGTAAAACACTCTTAGGATCCATTACTAAATATGTTACCCAGGTTCCTGATAATACATATTATCAAAGGGTTACCACTGCTTCAGTATGCAAGACATTTCCTCTGAGACCACCATCTTTGTTTATCCTCTCGTATTATGTTGACATTTCATCCTAGTGATACAGAAAGGGTGCAACACGGAGCATCCTTTTTCTTCAGAGATCTCACCTAAAACGGTGAGTTCTCTTATAATTTTCCACCTGGGGGAAAATAGTCTCTCTTCTCTCATCACTTCAGTTAGTAAATGGACTAATAATCTTGAATAATATTCTAATCGACACTCCAGAGAAATTTATCTTCAATATTAGTGGACATCAGAATCTGAGATTTGAGTAGGTCTGAGTTAGGACCAAGAATCTGCATTCTAACAAGTTCCCAGGACCATTATGTGAAAACCTGCAGTCTAGAGGAACCCATAATATAACTGCTTAAGATTTAATCTTGTACCACCATGAGCTTTCCACCAACCTTTATCTCTTACACCTCAGCTTCTCTGGGTGAATAAACACTCATCCTTCCTATGAAAAGTGTGCAAACAAATTAAGGCTGTGTCTTAGCAACAGATTTCTCAATAAAGCAAGAAACTGCTTACGTGGTGACAAGTGCTCCTTAAATGCTGAATTCGGCTGGAGAAAAGAGATTTTATTTCCTCCTGATCCTTACAGACTCTGAAAGCTGAGGTAAATGACAAATTACAGACCTATTCACTTGTGAGAATGAATGCTGCTAAGCCCTCGGAGTCCAGTGGCCTCTAAGGACTCAGGGTTCAGGGACAGCAGACTTTGTTCTGCTTGTTGTTCAAATGATATCCCTAAAAATAAATGTCTGTTAATTATCAGAAACATTTGTTTCTTCAATCTACAGGGGGCAAATGCAAGACAAATTGTGAAGTTATTTCAATTGAGGAAGACTTTTCTTCTCTACTTGAAGATTTGAAACCAGTATTTTCTTCCAGTAAAATTCTCTCCAGCTTAGTAGATGTGCCCAGTACCAGTGTCCACAGGTTAAATAGCTCTATCCTGATTATTCATCAGTTGACTCAACAAATACTTGCTGCATGCCTGCTCTAAGACTGGACACATTAAAAACTTCATATGACAAAGTACTGTTCTCCATAAGAGGAAAGGTAGTGAGGTCAGTTCATTTACTGGGTGTTTACACATCTCCAGACACTGCACTACAAACTACATAAAAACATCTATTATGCAAATTGTGTAATTACGAAATAGTGTGCTAAAACTTGCATCACATATAATAATACAGATCATGTTATAATGAGGTAGATACTATTATTATCCCCATTTTATACTTAGGAACCCAAAATTTCTGATGAATCAGTAACTTGCACATGTGTGCACTGCTACCAAGTATGTGAGTAAATATTTGAATCCTGATTTGCACTAATCCAGAGCCAATGTTCAAAAACATGTCTGATTTCTGAATAGACTCATCCTGGAGCTATTTTCTTGGAATAGCCCCACAAGCCTGCAGGCGTGCTAGAGAAAGAGCAGATGTAAAGTAGAGATAAGCTCAGGTTCTCTGGGAACCCAATTACAGGCACATTGCACACTTCTAGAGTGAAGTTACCACACTGAGCTTCAATTAAACAGTACCCAAAAGACATGCAATACTGTGGCCCTGAGAGACACAGGGTGGGTTAAACCTTAGATGAATCTTACAAATGGAAAATAAGGAACATGCCATCCATTGAAGTAATTGCCACAATTCAAAATAAAAGCATAGATTGTAAAAAGAAAGGATCATAAGGGAGACAGTAGGCGAATCATTAATGCACCTCTTGGCCATGCCTGAATGTGGCTTTTTCCTACTGGGAGTCAAGGAGGCTTCACAATACATCAGAGAAGAAGCAAAATAAGATCATCAGATTAGGTTTGTTACGAAAGGACTGGTGACACTGAGACCAAGCAAGAGACAGGACAAAGGTAGAGCTGAAGGTGGCAGATAGAAATCTGTAGAGAGAGATTTGCAATCTAGGTGGCCTAGAGAGGAAGAGGTTAAGAAGAATTTTGGAAGCAAGTGAATAGGCAATGATTGTGCTTTGCCCCAAGTAAAGGAACACAGGAATAGACAGAGATTTGAAGGTTTTGAATAGTGTCATTTAGTTTTGTTGGAGCTGGAGTGTTTAATTTTGAACTTTTGACCCTTGGCAAAATTGATTCCATGTCTGTTTCTTCATCAGCCAAGTATATGGCGCAGATTGAATTGTGATTTTGAAATCAAGCACTTATGCATCTCTCTAGGAACTTTTCCAGTGAATTCTTGTCTGAGCTAAGTTGTAAGGTTAATTTAATTCATGCGTGTTCTATCATTTCTTGCTCAGCAAAGAGGCTGATCAGGGCTACATCACTATGCTCCTCCAGCAGCTTCCCCATCTTTCCTCTTCCTTCCTTGGTCCCATTCTAGTGCCTATGAAAGCTAATTAGGCCCCTGGTTCGAGAGGTCACTCCTATTTCTAACACACCCCTCTTCACCATTCCCTGGTTCCTCACGGCTCCCCTGTCCTTGATTATGTTTAGTGCTCTTGCTTTGCCAGCATTTAGTTGCTGTTTTCCATTCCTGACACCTGGGTCTTATTCTACCTCTGAGCAGTGAGACCTCTGTATTATTTATGCCACTGTCACAGGAAAATGAAGGCAAGCCTGGAATTGGGAGGAGGCAAATTTTGGAGAACGTAATGGAAACCCAAGAGTCAGACATCCAATTAAACCAACCAAGGCTCATGAAAGCCCCAGAGATCCCACTTGGTACAATATTGTGCAGACAGCAATCAGCCTAAGTTCCTGAGTACAGCAAACAGCTGTAGAAGGAAATGATATTGGCAGGATGTCACAAGAATACAAGACTGCATTTCACAATTATTTCACTGGCCACCAAAGGGTCATCCCTGCTCATCTGCAAAACACAGGTTCTAGGACACTCCAGGATACCAAAGCCTATGAACATTCAATACTCTCACATAAAACAGTGTACAGTTTGCATAGATGTCTGTGCCCATCTTTCCAAATTCTCAAAATCATTTCTAGATTACTTATAACATTTAATACCATGCAGGTTTATAAATAATTGTACAAAATTGTATAGAGAATCAGGACAGAAAAGTGTCTGCACATGTGCTATGCAAATGAATTTTTTCCAAATATTCTCAGTCTTTAATTAAATCATGGATGAGAACCCCACAGATATGGAGGGCTAATCATTCTTTCCCATTAGTAAACATTTCATCTGATTTACATTAGCAACACCTAGTTATAGCTAAGTTTAACCACAAGGACACAGGCAGAATTTATGCTTGTAACTATCTAAAAGGCATTTTTAACACTCTCCCTTTCCCCATGACAAGCAACTCTCACTTAAATTGGGTCATCGCAGGCCAAGGTTCCACTGGGGCTTTAGAAAGCAGCCTTCATTTAGAGATATGTTTTAAACTCCCTCAGTAGCTAATGTGTTGTGAAACTTTTCACATTAAACTCAGCCAATAATGTACCATTTTTGAGACTGCTCCGAGTGAGACCTGTACAACATGTATGCCCCATACAGTGCTAGGGGAGGTTTTCTGCCATTCCAGTATTATGTATCATAATGTCTCTCTTTCTAAAACATTTCAGTTGAAAAAGACAATATAAATTAACCCAGAAGCAGTCTAATAGATGCCACTGTTTTGTATCTAATACCCTTCTGGTAAGTCACACTAATTATAATGTTTGATATTTATTTGGGTTCCTGAGATGTTCCAGTCACTATGCTAAGATTTCACACATATCTTTAACCAGTATAAATGTCCTAAAAGGTGAGTGCTTTGAATAGCTACTGATTTTTAAAGCAACATGCTACCTCTCAATGAGTTTGGTCTGATCAGTGGCTCCAAAACTTTTCCAAATTAAAATACTTAAAAATATTAAATCCACCCATGGTGAAAAACAATATAAGATTAACAGTTCATAAGCTTGAGAGTGAACTCCTGGGCTCATCCTCAGATCTCGTCTTAGCTCTTTTCTAGTGATTTTCTCCAGCAGCCAGGTCTGAGGAGTAAGGTCAACAACCGAAGGGGCAACTCTGTGGTGACTCCCAGCAGGGACCTCCAGAAGGAGGATGGTCCCTTTTCCTGTTTATGATGCCACAGGGAAGCAGCACCTCCCGCTTCCACCTACAACCTATCTGTTTAGATGAGACCTCTGCCATTCATCTCACTCAGCAGGAGGCAGGAAAACTTTCAAGAAAAAATATCACTGCATCCATTTCATGTGCCGCATCCTGAAGGACAAACGGATTATTGAGACATCTCTCTTGGGATCAAAACTAGTCTCTTTTGACTGATAGCATATTTCTGAATTTGCTGAGTAACACTTCAGGACTGAAGAAGGTGAGCCCCTACCACAATGCTACCTATGTGTGAAGAGACTTGTCTCAGCATTGCCTCTGACTTCAGATGTACAGTCCTGTCTCTGAGGCCCACTATTTGCCTCCCTCCTGAGGCTGCTTCACTTGGGGTGGCCCTTACCTTACCGCTTTAGAACTCAGGCCACTTCTCCTCCCACTGCCCTGCTTCCCTGACTAGATCTGCTCTCCTTGAAAGTGCATTTTGGACAAATGAAGCACCTGCAGGTCCCTTCAGGATCTTCATCTGAAGGCCCTGCTTTGACACCTGAGCCTTGTGCACCAAGCACAGCCTCAGGCACATCTGGTTCATCTGGTCCTGACTCCACTCAGCTCTTCCCCCTTCTTCCCCATCTCTCCAGCTCCTGCCATCTCCACCGGCTCTCCACATGCTGAGGGGAGCATCAGATCCAGCAACTGCCCTCCCATTTCTCTCTCACCTCACTCTAATTGGCAAAAATTCAAAATAAGGGATTTGTTTGTATCTCTTCAAAACATCAGACTAGCCCCATGTGACATTACGAGGGCCCAGATCTACACCCCTGTGGATGGACAGAAGGTAGTCTGAAGGCATTTGCAAGAGAAATCAAAACATGCACTTTGCTTTTCAGCAGGAACTCATCCAAGAAAATGTAACCATTCAATTAAAAGTAGATTATCTATATCAGTAAAAGCATATCCCCAAACATAGTTTTGATGTATTAGAGAAACATTGTTTAATCTTGGCTCATCAAAGGCACAATTATAAATAAAGTAATACAGAATGAAATTTTATTTTTTTTCACCTAGGACTACACGGGTATTCTATGCTCTCGCATGATATGGTAGCAAAGTATTGGATTTTTTCCTTCCCACTCACTACATGCAAAAGAAGAAAGTTCTAGATTTAGTGCCTTATTGCAAGTCAATGAAAACAAGAAAAAATAGCACTTATTATTCTGCTGCTTCTGAGGAATGTGGCACAGATAAAATAAACCAGGTGCACAGACCATCCTGAGGTCCAGGCGGAACAAAAGTTTAGAAAAGGACATGTCATTCTCTTTTCCTCTATTTTTTTGTGCTTCTTTTAAAATAAGTTGATTGAAAACACATGGCAGAGAGACAGAATGAAACCAAAAAAATCATTTAATTAGCTAAAAATTCTATTACATAGGGGCACAGACAAATAGAAAGAAAAGAAAAAAAGTATGCTCACCCTGTCCCCTGGTAGAAGCCAGCCCTGTTTGTGAGGGTTGTAAATAGAAATCAATGGTCTCTTCAAAGCACCCCGAATCCCTTTACCAACATGCACTAACCCAGCGAGAGCCAAGAGGACTGGAATCGAATCGATACCTCTCCTAAGTCTGAGGCCCCAAGTCTTCAGAGCAGCAGGAGGGCCTGGCCAGCTGCGGCATGACAGCCCAGAGGAAGCTGCCACTACTTCCTGGAGGCTGCTGCAGCCAGGAAGCTGTTTTCCCAGCAGCACTGGTCTCCATCACCCCCATGGAACCCCCTGGGGATTCTTTTAAAGAGAAACCAAGTCAGTGCAGCCAGCAGCCTGACAGGAGAGTCTGTCCGCTTGTTTGGCTGTCCCTTCTGACTTGACTTCCCTGGCTGAGTCCATCTTATCCCCAGACAACCTTCTCCCCACTTGCTGCTCTGTTCTGGTATTGGTAGCCTCTTCCTCTTGACTCAAATGCTTCTGAGGGACCATCTTCTTTTAGGCAACTTCCTTTCTTTCTTACTTGCATTTTAAAACTATTAACTTGCTTTGGTTTATTTATCGGTAATCTTACATATTTAGATAAATAGGTGCTGTAAGAAAAGGAAAGACCCTGGTTCTATAGTCAGATGAGTCCTAGTGTGACTAACTCTCCCACCAAGATGTAGAATGCAGCCAGCAAGGTGGTGCTCATCTGTACACCGGAGGCAGAGGCAGCACACAAATTTGCATCCCTGAGAGGAAGTTGCTGAATGCTTGTCTCAACATGAAAAATAAAAAGGGTTAGGGATGTAGCTCAGTACAAAAGGCCTAGGTTTATTCCCCTGTATTTAAAAAGAGAATAAATTATTTCCACTAAAGTAAAAAATTCCCTCTTGATGCCTACTATTGACTCACCTTTCCAGAAGCAAAAACTGTTCTAATTTCTGCTGCCATAAGATACTTCTATTGGTCTTGAACTTTCATAAATATGAGAACAGGGTATGTAATTTTTTAATCTTCCATTTCTTTCCCTCGACATAATATTTCTGAAATTCACTCACAGCATTCAGAGTCTCAGTAGTTCGTTGGTTTGGTTTGGTTGGTTTGAGTTTGCAGTTTGGTTACTGATACTCCAGATGCATAAACTAATACTGATTCTACGTCTGACCTTTCAGGTCTTACATTTGAATTCTCTAACAAACAAGATTCAGTTCAAGAAAATGGACTCAGGGTCACAGATAAGTGCCAGTTCAATGAAAGCTTCCTTTCCACTGCCTATACAATGACCCCGAGCATAGATACTTCATTGGCTCTCCAAGTTCACAGCACAGAAGGCCCAAGAGATGGTAATCATGTCTGTAGACCCTTGGAGGAAAGAACACTTATCTGCTTTATTAGAGTAAAAAACAAGGAACATTCTAACTCGTCCTTTACCCACTGCTAAAATGGTACCTCCAGCCTCTGGCCTTTCCATAACCTTGAGAGAAAATAACTGTTTCTCATTTGTGTTCCACACAAGTTTTGTTATAGTTTTTCCTAGTCTGTACCACAATGGTTTCTTTGGAGAACTGGCTCTACTTTTTACCAAAGATTGTCCTCAGAGAAAAGGACAGTCTTTTTTTAAAGTTGTTTTTGCATCCCCGGCACTCAGTGCAGTGATTACACACAAATCTTGTAAATGAATGGGCAAGTTAATGACTGTCCAGATGGGTGTGTGGGTGGATAGATGAATGGAACATTGGAAATAGTGCCATGTCAGCCATAAGTGGAACACACTGTGAGGTCTCAGCAGTCCCAAGCAGTATCAGGGCACTGCTTGTGCTCTCTGTCCCACATTCTCATTGGTCCTGGAGTTCCTATTGATTGACCCACCAATACGCAAATGCCTGAATAACATCTAAAACAAGTTAGAACTTTACGGTCACCATTCAAATGTCTCCTCCATCCTCCAGCAAACACTTTCCTCAGAGCTGCTGGCCTGGATGAGTTGCTGTTCATCTCCCACTACAGAGCCAAGAAGTCAATCTGGATGCAGTGGAAATCTTCCCGGTACTGGGACAGGCCCCAGTGTGCAGTGAGTGGCAGCGATTCTGCTTCAGCAGGAGGCTGGTTAAACATAGCCTTGCAGGTAACTGAAAGGTGATGCGGAGCCCATTAGAGAGCTTTGTAACACCATGAATAGCATTTAGTACTCAGCTGTTTCTCACCCACCTCTCAGATGGTCCCAGCAGGAAACAAGTCTGTGCCTGTCATGTTTATAGCTAATTAATGTTTATTTATATTTTTATATAAGCCTTTCACCTGTCACTCTTTAAAATAAATGCTCTGCTCTTCAATTAGAGATTGTCAGAGCAGAAAGGAATCCTGCTTTGTTGTGGGTTTGATGTGTGTGTGTAAATGTGTATGAGATACAGAGATCTTTCCTTCTAAATCTTTCTCTCACTCCTGGCAGCTACTGCCTCCTGCTCAGAGACATCCTTCCTCAGCTTTCAGCCTCGATACTGGCCTGAGCTTGCTCCCAGAGGGTCAGCATCAGAAACAACGGTGCTGTCTAGAATGAAAAGGATGGCTACCTATTTGAGAATATTCTGCATTTTACCCAATATAAAGCCAGGATTTTAAAGGAAATGCATTTGCTTCAGTTTGCTTATACACAAGATGGTTACAAAGCAGTCAGTGACTGAATTTGGCCAATCTGAAATGTTCTCTACCCTCTGTTAATGTTCTTGGGTTATGAAAGGACTCTCAAGGTGGACGGACGTCTCTTCACATCTTTGTACACAGATATTTCACACTTTGTAGTAAAGGAATAAGCATTTCCATATGCTTGCTTGGCTGTCATTGTCACTTTTCTTATCTTGAGCCAAGACTTCTGGCTTCAAATTGCACAAACTAGAATCCTCCAAAAAGACTAGACATAAAAGCACCTAGAAGATTGTCAGACTCATGCCCAGAATTTGGTATTAGTTCAACATCAGTATGAACACTTAAGGATTTTTTCCAAATACTAATGCTATGTACATTTTTTTCTTGTTAAATAAAATAAAACAAAACAAAATTTATGACCTAGGAAATAAAATGAATGTTGAACCAATAGTTTACTTATCTTGTGGGATGAATTGTATCCTCCCAAAAACGTCAAGTTCTAACCTTTGAAACTGTACTTAGAAATAGGTCTCTGTGAATGTAACAAAGGTAGGAAGAAGCCATAGTGAGTTAGAGTGGGCCTAACCGATGACAGTATCCTTAGAAGATGGAAATCTGGATACCAATACCAGCAGAAGATAGCCTTGTGCAGACAGAGGCAAAGATTAGAGTCAAATTGCCGAAAACCAAGGAAATTGGCAACAATCACAAGCAAAAGAGGGCAGAAAAAGATTCTTCTCCAGGGCACTAGGTGTTAAACTGGGCTCTGCAATATCTTGCTTTCAGGCCTCTAACCACTAGAAAAGAGAGATAAGTTTCTGTTGTGTTAAGCCACCCATTTGTGATAGTTTGATATGGAAAAGTGAGAACAAATATAACCCACATTATAGCTCATCAGACTTCAGTCTTTGTCATTTGTCTGGTCTTCTCTCCTTGGCAGATGGTAATTTTCCTCTTGGGGGGTAGAAGGATCCAGGAAGGAGTGGAAATGGAAGGACGTGACTCACCACAGGCCCCCGGCCAATGCTGCTCAGGTAGTGGAGAAGCCCCTTGGTGTGGTAAATCGTTGGCTGGAGATGGGCTTCAGGAGAGAGCCACTGTCTGTTCAAGTCCTCCCCTCTCAGGGAGCATCTGTGACTGTGGGCACAGACAAAAGCAAGAAAATACAGACTTAGAAGAAAATAGCTTGAGAAAATAAAACTTGACAAGACAAACAATTAAACTAATGATTCCAACTTCCCTCTGACTTCTGCCCAATTGGCATGGGTTCCAGCTGTCCAGAAAGCTGCAGATCTTTCCTTTAAGCTCCCAAAGTAATAGGAGAATTCAGAGCTCCAAAAAGAGCTAGAAATCACACTTGATGTGATATTGGATGGTCACAGTTTTAAGACAAGCTTTGGGAAATGTGGCTTCATTCAAGTCCATGAACATCAAATAGAGTACTGCCTGGACTCTTCAGTTCCTCAACTAATTAAGGTGAGCTCAATTAATTATTAATTAAGGTGAACTCAATATAAACTCATTACACTGAGTATACTACTCATGACCATTTCCACCTTTCTCAGCAATTCTGCCTGGTAAATATTATTGCACCTCAATAAAGAGACTGGCTTAAAAACAATTAAATAATCAGCCCTAAATCAATAACTATAAGTTTTCTCACATCTCTTTTCATCAATTTCTTAAGCTCTTTTCTTTTGTATTGTCTCAGCCCTCCAGATGACGCTTGACACCATGACAATTTACCCAGACGGCCAGAGTACATTTTTCAAAGATACCATCATGGTACAGTGCAACTAGAATGAGCTAAAAATCACACAGTTCCTCATTTGCGGGATGGAGTTTGTTTGTTTGTTTGTTTGTTTTAATTCATTTACTGTTTTCTTTTAATTCATTTACTGTTTTACAGTAACAAGTTATTTTGCAAGGGTGACTCAGTTGTTTAATGAAGCATTGAGATGCCAGCTTCTGGGCAGTATAATCCTGTGAACCCTTAACTAAGATCACTTATTATCAGATTCATCCCACACACCACAAAGGCTTCAGACAGTCCGATTAAGATGAAATTTACTCAGTGAAATCAACCAGCAAGGCACCAAAGATTGAGATGATTAGCCCAGCATTTCCATCACCTATCATAGCAGCACCCCAGCTACAACCACCCACAGCCTTCTATACTGTAGCACAGTGGGGTCATTCAGTTTCCACTGCATAATTTTGTGCTGTGCTTTCCCCTTTGCTGAGACTCCAACATCTCCCTCTTTCACTCATTCAAATTGCAGGGAATCAGCTCTGTGATCAAACACACCTGAATCCCCTGCACTGCTTATGTTTATTTGTTGCAGTCACAACCTGAACTTTCCTTGATAAGAGACTGATTAAACCATGTTGTGTTTTTTAAAAAATTGTACCTCTTCCATTACACAGGGCCTACTTGGAGATTTCTGGGGACCAGAACAGCCCACTGGTTAACATCAAAGCTCTAACACAGGAATTTTGTCAAATTTGGTATTCAGTCAGTAATTTGGAATAAATGCACTGGCATTCAACTGTGGAATCAAATAATGTTTCCTGTTTTCCAACCAGAGAATTTTCAATAAATCTTAGAGGAGAAAGAGAGGTTCAGCCTCCTTCTTTCATCACTTTTTCATTTCCATGTTCTGAAATTATCTTTAAATATTAGCTTCCCGCTGCTTGTTAGCCACCTCTTACAGCTCCTGAGAAATGGAAAATTGTTAGATTAATCATTTGTCTTGATTTCACCATTAAAATATTTTGACTAGAAAAATGGTAGGTTTTGTACATTTTCCTCTGGGATTTTCTTTTTGTGTGCCTTTTTTCTCTTTTCCTATTTTTAATAGAATTAACATCTAGCCATAGATTTTATATATATATATATTTTGCCTGTTGATGAAGGACAAAAGTAAAATATGAAGCAAATCTTTAATGACAACAGAAACAGAAACAGGCGCCCCAGACCTGCTCCTCAGCATATTCATTGTGCTTAAATTGTTTAATTAATTTCTTTTCTCAGATCAAGGTGTTTTTCAGGCACAGTATCTGAAAGCCTCGGGACTCTCTCTCTATCTACTCTGTGTCCTCCTTGCCTTGACCTGGATTCTCATCAACACTGGAAATTTTCTTTTAACATTGACTGCTATGAAGTCATATGAGGTCTTTTAAAAGCATTTATGTTTGTGTAGTGAAAATGGAAGCATTTTATGTGTTTAGTCTGCATCCATTCTCTATTGACTCTTTTTATCTCTTACTTCCCTGTGCTTCACAGAGACCCAGTGAAAAGGCAAGACCTCTGTGGAGAAGACCTACAGGGCACCACACAGGAGCAATACAACTTTAGATAACAGCTCTGCAAAACAGACCGAAAAATTATGCTGTAACCAAAAGCCTGAGTTTTGATTAAAATGACCTTATTTCCAACTTTCAGCTCAATATCAGGTATGAGATGAGGGGGGCTCTTTGAGAGTCAATATTTTCACATGGACGAACTAAAAGTATGAATCATATCTGCTTTATTTATGTTTTTATAGTTCTATGCCAGCCTACGTCCATATTCATGACCATATCCATGTCTATATTCACATCTGAATCTGTGTCTGTATCTATAATGGACTGGGACACACAGCACAACTGCAACCCTGTTCATCATTTCCTCACCTCATCCTAACCTGTTTCTTTACGAAGAGCAATCCAGTAGCTAAGTGCAGGTGAAATGGAGTAGAGGAAATGCCTGCCTAGGGAACCGAGAGGAGAGGCTATGGTCTGTTTTAAGGACAAGCTGACTTTAGCACATTCAGAATTGCAGGCAGTAGAATTGAGCAGAAAAGAATTTATCTAAGAAAAATTTTCAAGTGAATAATCAATAGAAACTGCTGACTGGAATCTGTGCCATTAAACTGCCAAACAGAGGACAACATTTAAGATTACCCAAGTACACAGTTTTGGAGAAATTGGACCAGTGAAAGATACATGGAAGTTAGGGGAGCTGGTGGTTTAGGGACAGTTTTTCTGGCTGGTTTTTTTGCAGGGTGGAGGCAATTAATCACTCCTCTTGTATACGTGGCTTACATGGATTTTCAAGCCTCATAGGCTTATATTTGCATTACAAGGTCGACAGGTGTGGCTGTGATATTGAGGTATATTTCTTTGACTTTGGTAGCTCTTCTGTGAGTGCGATTGCAGATTGTTGCAATATGTATTACCCCAACTTGAGAATTTTTCTTTTTAAAGAAAATCTGTTTACTTCCAATCTCCAATTCTACTAGGCATTTTATGGTAATAATATCAGAGACTTGTGCATTCTGAAGAACTGCTGCTGTGCTTCCCAGGGATTTGTTTTACAGATTTGAAGATAAAATGCACCCCATCTTATTATCTACTGTAGCATTTCTGCAATGACAGCTGCTCCTTCAGTGTGGAGAGAATTAGCAGATGGACAGCAACAAATGACTGGCAATAAATTCAGCACCTATAATTCCTGGAAAGGGGTCATTTCTCAAATAGAGTTTGAAGTCTTGCTTGGCTTATAAGATAAATAAAGTAGTGATCATTATCCCTTTCCCCTCTGAAAACCATCTTACAAGGAAAAAAGAATGGGCCCCCACGTGAAATCATTTTATCAATTAATTCTCTTCACTTTTAAAGCTTTAGGTAAATACAGTTTTTAAGATGAAGCTTATCTATATAAAGGGAGCCCAACCAAGTGTATGGTCCAGGGATGTTGCAGCACTGGCCTTAAAACTCCTGCATCTCTGGACACTTCCCAGAGAATACCTTGCCCGGATGCCTGATTCTGGGAGGTTTTAAGAGCAGGATCCCTGCCCCAAAGTCAGCCTAATCACTTTGCCCTGGGTTTGAATGATTTGTGGTGAGAGTTGCACAATCTACTCAGGCTCAGGCCTCTCCACTCCTTATTTTTATTTTTATTGTTTCATGTATACAGTTTGCTGGGCATTTACAGTCTATATCTAAGAAGCTGGTAATCTTTAAAATTGAAGTTTGGGTGAGACCTTTTCCCTTACATGATGACATCCTCAAAATTTGAAAAAATATAGCTGTTTTATGACCAAATAAGAATATCTCAACTCAAATTGTGAAAAAGCGACTCATTTGTGCCCAAACAGAGGTCACCAAATAGGCTCAAATGCCTGATATCTTGAATAAAAAGCAAACAGTCATCACATCACTTAAAAAAACTCTTCCCATTAGCTATAGGTCTTATTTATCAGCTAAAAACAGAGATCACCCAGAGAACAGAACCAATATCCCAATTAAGGACTTCAACAAGCTGACCCTGAACTACCAGAGCTCCTGAAGCAAACTATGCAGGACCAGTAGGAAAAAGAGAGAGTAACTGAATAACTTAAAAAGAAAATTTAGAAAGCTACAGTCAGAAAAAAAAAAAAGAAAGGGTAATTCAAAATCCGCCTGTCTATCCGTGACTGACAATGGAGAAATGGTGTGCCATCGGACTGGATGAAGGCTGCCAGGCCTGATAATGTTAGAGCCTCCAGCACAGCAAGCGCTGGCGCCCGAAGAGAGGCGGTGTGTTTGAGATTCAGGAAGCGGCTTCACCATTCACTGAACATCCATAGAACTGGAGGCAGCCCGGGTGTGAGAGAATATCTATAAAGGCAACAGCATTCATGAGAGCCTCGCAACGTGACAGCACAGCGAGGGGCACTACCGGCCAGACAGTGCACCAGAGCTTTCCAAATTAGCACTGTTCAGACGGGCAAAGGAAGAAAGCCAAAACAAAAGGCAGCTTCATTTTAAGGTCACAGTTGTTCTAAAGCTCATGCAACCAGAATGGACAAGGACATATGATTACATACAGGATATATTTGTCACTCAAAATGTTTGGAGTCAAAGGCCAAGAGCAGAGAAACAGACTGAACTCGAGTGTTCTTCTACACTTCCGGGAACTCACAAGCCTAACCATGGCAGTGCCCAGGAATGGGACCACAAGAACTGACTGCAACTTCTACTGGCACCTCTGTTGAAGAAATCACTCAAAGTTGACATCAGAACCCAGGTCAACCAAAATTTGAAGCAGTTGCTCCTCATGCTCTTGTCCCTCTGGATCTTACTCTGGAGCAAAGCCAGAACAAGTAATTTGGACACATACACACACACACATACACACACACACACACACACACACACACACACACACACCTACCCATCCCATTACTTTCACTATTATATCCATGTCTTGTGTGTTTTAATTTGTAAACCAATACAGAGTTAAGATTAGAATGTATTTTCTTCATAATTTTGGCAGATCTTATTTTATACCATCACTCCTATCTCCAATTCCTATAGCCAGGGCAACAATTCCAAAGATCACAAGATGGGGACTGTTGAAATTAGCTCAGAACAGATTAATGAGTGGGCCAGGGCTGCTGCAAGTAGAAAAGCCCTGTCAAACCAGTTCCTTTGGTCAATAATCTAAAAATCAGTCAATCCAGGGCCGGGGATTTAGCTCAGTGGTTCAGGCACCTGTCTTGCAAGCACAAGGACCCAGGTTCGATCCCCGGTAACCACGTACTATACTAGGTGTGGAGACTCATGCCCAGCAGCAACCAGTACCACATACCACAGTGCTGGGTGTGGTGGCTCACGCCTGTTATCCCAGCACTCGGGAGGCAGAGGCAGGAGGATTGCTGTGATGTGAGTTGGAGGCTGAGCTCAGGGCCAGCCTGAACTACAAAGCGAGACCTGTCTCAAAAAAAAAAAAAGAATCAGTCAATCCATACTTTTACCCAGCATCTGATCCATTATGAAATGCAAGTAGACATTTTTTTACTGCTACTCTCAGTATTCTGAGGTAGAAGTTCCTGAAGATCTGTCAAGAAACCAACAACTATCTGTGAAGAGTTTGCCAAAGACACATGCATGTGAACAACTAAACACTTGGCTGGACCACTAATTCCGAGGCTGCGCTCACAACTCTCATCTACTGCAGCTGACTGACACTGTACAGCACCAGCCAGATAAGAATGAGAGGGTCTTACTTGATTCCTGGGATTTTTAAATCTTTTATTAAACCTCACAAAAAGTGATCAGAATGAGATATAATAAAAACCATTTTGAAAATCAGGAACAAATTATTATTCCCTTAACAGAACAAATACTAGAAAAAAATTAACACTCATTCCTGATAAAGAAGTGAAGACAGCAAGAATTGATGGACAGCATGTGTGCCACACACACACACACACACACACACACACACATCCCTAAAGAGAGGAGTTCTCCAAGCCATACAGGAAGCCCCTTGCTTCCTGTAGAATCACCACAGAAATTTTCAAAAGATAAAGAATAAGAGTAAGGTCACTACCTTCAAATTATGCAACATGCAACTAGAAGCATTATTTAATAATCGTAAGTAAGGCATCATTTGGATGCATACAAATTGGTAAAAACATGAAGGCATTTTTATTTGTAGGTAACATTAAGTGTACTTGGATAATACTAGAAAATCAATGATTAACTGAAATAGTAAGAGAATTAAGTAAGTTAACAGGGTATATAATATTAGATACAGAAGTAAATTTCCATATTGTAAAATAGTTGAAAATGTAGTACATTCACAAAATAATGTATCATTAAATGACTATTTAAAAAGTAAAGATTTATATAAGCTGATGTAAAATGATTATTTTTCAGGATATATTATTAGGGGATTTTTTAAGTCTTATGTCAGAATAAAAAGATAGAAAATATGTATGCATCTACTCACTTGTACAAAGAAAAACAGGATAAAAAATGCAAGATCAGAAATTAATAAGATTTATTACTGACAGGAGGTGAATGCAGACAAAATATAATAATAAATGGACAGGATGGGGCAGGAAGGATGAGGGTCAGGGACAGTTCTCATAGCATACTCTATAATAGTTCCAAATTTTAAAATAGTGTTAATGTTCCACATATTCATATGAATAAACAAACACAATCAAACATTAGAGAAATATGGAAAGAATCCAAATAGATTACAAGCATTTACAATTTATAAAAAAATTCTGCAATCAATAAACAACAGTGTGAAAGTGAGAACTGATGTAAGTAACAATCAAAGGCAAAATTTTAGCTTGAAACTGTAAGGCTCAAGACAAAAGAACAACACACAGATTTGGTTTTCATGGCAGTGTGTAATTCTGAGCTAGTAATTCCCTAACTACATTATATATGTTTTGATTGAGAAAATAACTCAATCAATTGTGACTAATGACAACCAGGTTTCTCACTGTTGTAGAAAAGAGTTACAAATAAAGTATTAAGTCTGTGCTGTACTGTAATCAGCAGTATCAGCATGATCTCTGTATGGAAGAATATTTAGTGAAATAGACATGTGTGTTTGCATGCACACATAACTTCAAGTTCAGTCTACTGGAAAGACCCCCAAAAGAATAACACCTTAGCAGCAATAACTGTATCTAATCAAAGAAGTCAAGGCTCCTCTGCCAAATGGTTGGTTCTACAGGTGAAACCGGAAGAGAAGAATATCTGTCTAGAATGAATTGTGCTTCCAGAAAATAAAGAAGTTCTCAAATAAATCAAGGTCTTGTTGAAATATCACAGAGTCATATGGACAAATAGGGTAATAATTTGACAATACATAGTAATATAATCCACAATAAATTAAATATTCCAAAATTTATATTGATACACATAAATAAGTAGAGAAAATAGTTTTTAATTTCAGTGTAATTTGAATGAGAATATACAAAAGGAGTGAGGAATTTTTTTTAATTACCATCTTGCAAACACCACAGTAAATATCACTGCAAATAAGTATCATCAATGTTTGCAAACTTTAGGGTCAGTGTATGACAAAGGACAGAACATTTGCATTAACTCCAAGGATTCTCCAAAAGACACGTCCTGATGGAGAACCTTGACAGATGTCACTCTCATCAAGCGCACAGAGTTACCAGCACTTTCAGTGAGACCTGCGCATGTACAGTGTCTCAGAGTGACCAGAGAGCAGCGCGTCTTCTGAGTAGGTGGTGCTCTTTCCCAAGCACAAAATCACTACCTAGCATGAGGGAACTCCAGATGGTTCCCACATAAAGGAATTCTCTGCAAATAACCAAGCAGTACTCTTCCAGTATTTCACAACTAAGAAAAGAAAAAAAGAACTGGGAAAGGATTAAAGAGATATGAGAGTTAATACAGTACTGTGAACCTGGAAGACAGCATCACTGAGGCAATCATGGATCTATGAACAATGCATCTAGGGTAATTTATACTACTACATTGATGCTAATTTCCTGGTTTAAGTCATTGCTCTCCAGATACTTAAGATATTAGTATCTGAAGAAACTGGGTGAAAGTTATAAAATTCTTTTGGATTATGTCTGTAAATTTTGTGAAAAGCATAAATTACTTCAAAATCCACATTAAAGGTTTTTTTTTTTTTTTTTTTAGTAAAACATCTTTTGGTACATTTTAGCCAAGTATAATGATTACATTCATCATAGGCAATTTGAACCTATGCACAGTATGTTTCTTATTCCTTTTTTCCACCCACTCATCCTTTGACCTCTTTTCCTCTCCTTATATAAAAAAGCTTTGTTTGTAATTTTTCTTTCTATTTTGTTTTTTTCTACCTTCTTTCTCTTCCCATTCTGCTTCTCTTGTTCCCCTTTTCATTTGAACATTTTAAAGAATTTTAAAATATTTAAACTGAAAAGAAGGAAATTATTTGAGAACTCAAAAATATACAACACATGAGGTGTCAACAAAAACTTACTGAATATTTAAGTTTAAAAAATGTATTACATAAGGTGAAAGGGGACAATGTTGAGATTGTAACAAAAAAGTAAGGAAACAAATTTTATATATATGGGGGGGTGGTAGGGTGGGTGGGGCTATGGGAAAAAATGAGAATTAAGTTGTGTCTTATACTGGTACAAATCCCCATTATGGAGTGCAATCATGATGTGTATATTTAATGTACCAATAAAGATAACTAAAAAAA
>PVIR01006712.1:0-64561 GCA_004026965.1 Petromus typicus | reverse complement strand
CTTTTTTGTTATAATCTCATTATTTTTCCCCCTTCACCCTATTTTACTTTGAGCATTTTCTATTTCACAATATATAACATACAATGCTAGGACTCATTTACATCTTTATTTTCTCATACCAGAGAAAAGATGCGATATGTACCTATCTGTGCCCTATTTATTTCACTTATGAGGATATCCTCAAGGTATGTCCATTTAAGTAGAAATGATTCAAACTTATCATTCTTTATGGAAGAGTAATACTCCATTCTGTAGAAGAACCACAGCTTTTTTATCCATCAACGTTTATTTTTGTCACACAGGGTTGGGCAGGCGCTCAGGTTGCATGATGGAAATGTTTACCCCCAAAATGTTCTTCTTTTTAAACCACTAACAACAGGTTCTCTGACCTCATTTAATATTTTAAACTTGTTTCTATCTTTCCTTCCCTCTACTTGCTTCTTATTATTACCTTTCTCTCTCATGCCCTGCAAGATGATCACTTAAGATGTAGGTCATGGCAAAACACCTCAAAAGCTAACAGAAAGGCAGCAAATACTTGGTAGACTGAAAAGGGGTTGAAACAAGAGAAGCTCCTAGAACTTTTTGACATATATTTTGGTGAGGAGGAGAAAGCCAGAGGGCTTGGCTCAAGAGTATGGTTTTGTTTGTATCTATGAAAGTATATGAGTTGAAATTCCATAAATAGGGGAGCTTCTACACCACATTCAATTGCTAATATTTTCTTTTCCTTTGATGTCTGTCCTTGTCATTTCAATTTATAGTGAATGCTTAATAATTAAATGACAAGTCATGTTCAAAAGTGTTACATGGGCACAAAGCATTCTACAAAGACCTAGGAGAATACAAAGTGGGGTACATTCTTCATTCAGTAAATTTACAAAGACTCAAAAGTGCAAGCATGATGCTTTTTAGCCAGGAGCTTTAAAACAACATTCTTGGGGGGAGATGTTTGTCTCAGATCTAGCACAGGGGTGGGTAAGACTGGTTTGTACATTTTTAAATGGATAGAAAAAAATCAAAAGAATGTTTCATGACATGTGAAAATTATATGAAATTTCAATTTAAACCTCCATAAATAAAGTCTCCTTGGGACTCAGAAACATTCATTTAAGTGTTTGCCTCTGGCTGCCTTCTTGCTCCACAAGAAAAGGTGTGTAATTGTCAGAGATTAAATGGCTCATACAACCTAAAATCTCTGGTCTTTTACAGAAAACATTCACTGATCCTCAAATTAGAAAACTGAAATCACACTCAGTTTCTTTGATTTTTTTTTTTCTCTTCTACTTTGGGTTTTCATGTTTTCCCTCCTGGAGTTTAACTTAGAGTCCAAAGGGAAAAAATCTATATTCCATATATTTGTTTCTACACCTCAATTACTTTATTTTATTTATAGCCTTGAAGCAGATAACTTGCCAAAGAGAATCGAGCTTGTTTTTTCCAGAAGCTTCAGGTAAATGTACCTGGGATTCATTTTATCTGCAGAAAGTACATCCAGCCTCATTTCTTCCAGAACAACACAAATCATAATGAAATATAAAGGCTCCTCTGTTGTACTTGTATTTACTCTCCGCTAACCATCTGAGGAAGCATTTCGCAGTGCTGACTGGTGTTTTGTTAAGTGTCACCAGAAGCAATACTTTCCTTGCTGCCTTCCTTGCCTTGCAATTTTGATCCTTTCAAACATATGGCCCCTTAGTATCCTTCACTCCTCTAGTGAACTGAGTTTGCACCTATCTGTGCTGGATTCGATTACACAACACGCCACGCGCTCTGAGACCAGAAAAGCAGAAGACTGTAAAACATCTACATCTATATTTATCCCTTGGAGTCCTGCGATTCCATCTTGTCCTTAAAACCCCACACCAGTCAGAGGGAGGTGGTCAAATTATTTATGCCATAAAATTTTCAATAGGCTATGAGTTCTAAGTAAGGTCATCATGTATAGATAAATATATGTGCACATAAAAATTGCAGATTTGTAAAGATTTTGGGAAGTATTAAAAAATCCAACCTAGTTTCTGCAACTAGCCCGATGCATCCAGAATTCTCTCTGCACTCTGAGCATTATATAATGCAGCCATCCACTATTTTGGCTTCTTCCTTTTGCAATTCAAGGTCACATATGGAACATGATTCCTTTGTTTTTCCTCTGCTAATTACAACATTTTCTTCTAGTAAATCCATCACCTCTCTTCCCCTTTGGTTTTTCCTTGGCTAACATAACTCTTTATGTATTGAAAAAATATTCCCTAACCCACCTCATCACCCTCCAAAAGAGAATCCTGCTAGCTTCTTGTGTGTATCTCTGTTAGGATATTCATCTTACCTTGTTTCCACAAAACACCATTCTCTGCTAAAACTGACCTGTCATATTCATCATTTTACCCAGAAATCTAATTCTATGCTTGCTCTGCAGCAACTACTTGAGGGATATTTGCCAAATGTTCCTCTTAAATACAATTCCATGAGACGAAAACAAGTAGCATGAGTGATTATAGCACCACCAAGTCTAGAAAGAATCTGGCTGGGTCAAGGGTAATGGTAGTGACTGGAGTGACCTGGTGACAGTTCCAAAAGAATTACCTTTCAGGCTTACTCTATCATCGTGGTGAATGTTGCCGGTACTAGCCTTTATCATCAGGACATTGTGATATAATATTTCAAAAGCAAATTCTTTCAAAACAGAAATTCTTGTCTGTAAGAAAGATCAACTACTTTTCCAGGAAAGAACAGTCCACAGGAAATTATGGTGATGCTGTCCAATCTCAGAGTCACCATTTTTGGTTACAGAGTAAATGTATTCAAGGGTTTCCCACAAAGGAATTCAGTATAAGCAAGAGGTAAATGTAGCTCACAGAACAGAAGTAATTCCTAAATATATATTAGTCTATGTAGAGTTCAGGTGGCAGGGATCCCTATTTTGATTTTTCATGGAAACAAGTGAAATCTACTGAAACTCTTCCCAAAAAAGTTTTTGACAGATATGAGTACAGTGCTTTGATAAATAGGAATCCTAACTTGTCATACACGTGCCTGTTCACTCTCGCCAACAAACACTAACACCTTACTCCTTGAATTACAATACTGAGGGGCCCCTAAGGGGTGGAGTGATTTTCTTCTTTTAAAACAAGATTCTTCAAAGGCTTGGGCACACAAGGCAAAAAGTCTACTTCCTGCCCAATCGTACTGCCAGCAATGGGATCCTTTTCCAAAACAGCACACCTCCTGTCCCTGAACTCCATTCTACATTGTGGACTGCTAAGAGAGAAAGAAGAAAGAACAAGGAAATAATTGCCCTAACGAGAACTCTATTCTCGGAGACAGTAGCATCCCAAGCACAGGACAGAAAGCTGGGTGGACAGCACTTCACCTACTACTGCCAGACCTTCATTTCCACAAAAACACACTTTCTGTAGCTCTCTATGTTTTGTCCTAAACTAATAGTTGTACTTCTTTTCAAAAATGATCTTTTGAGGTGTTACGTCAGACCTGGGAGGTTGCATCAATATCCTCTAAATTGCCTGGGAGTCTTGTCACCTCCCATTCTTTCTCATCAGGTGCCAGTTGATTTTATGTTTTTCCCCCCTTTGGAGGACAGTAATTATAGAAACTTCATGAATGTCTGTCTACACATATACTTGTAAGTATATATATTTATATATATACTATATATATGTATAGACTATATATTTATATATACTATAAATATTTATATATAAATACATACATGATATACAGATTCCCAGATATGTTCATAATATACACATATAGTTTCTGTATGACATAATATGATGTTGTATTTTTAAATGAAATATTTTTAATAATCTATATAGATAATTATAAGGTCTTATAAGATGTGTCTTATGATGAAAATTTAAAAGGAGGTGGAGAAAAGGGGGAAAAGAAGGTAATTGAAATGTATTGCATACACATATCAATTCTCTATAGTGAATGCAATCATTATATGCTGCACATTTGTACTAATAATAGTCAAAAGTGAAAGGTTTTGAGAAATAAAAATAGTACATATTTTATATATATATCAAACTTTTAAACTGAGTATCTAGACATTTATTTATACATAATTTATATTTATTTATACTTAATTAATATACAGCTATTTAGACCATAGCAGTGTCTTTTTTTTTAAAAGGATGAACACCAATAATCATTTTTGGGTTATTACATCATTTTTAGACACTTTTAGCATTTAATGCTTTTTATACCTTTGCTTTTGCATCCAGGGGAGGGAATGAATTCAACACATCAGCCAAAAAATTGAGTGAATCTTAAAAGACATGGCTATTTCTTCTGACGTTCTCCTTTAAAAACTCTCAATTTTTCCCTTGGGAGGAATAACACTTGAATCGTCTGTAAAACGTAAAAGTGATTTTTTTTTTTTTTTCTGGAGATGCGCACACATTCTATCCAGCCTCCCACATAAGACTGGGCAGGTAGCCAAAATTCAAGAGCGCAATTCAGGCAGACAACACTGCGTACAAACGACTCCCTCAGTCTCCAGCACCTCTTTACAATTTCTCCAAGGCAAGACTAAACAGAAATAGAAAAAAAAAAATCTTTCCCAATTTCCTTCTTTGGGTCCATAAATTCCACCTTAATCTGTCCTCGCCGCCCTCCGTGGTTTTCCTCTTTGGTGGGAATGCCCAGACATGTAGTCTGCTTGGTGGCTTCATCCATCATAGTTGAGATACTATCTTCTCAAGCTTGCCATGGGACACTTGGAGCTGTGAGCCTCTAGTCAGCTATGCTGTGTCTGTTGCGGTTAATGTAGGGTAATGCAGAAAGTTGAAAACAAAGTGTATTCTTTTTGTGACTCAGAGTAGACACCAAATAGTGTCTCACGCTGGAGGCTGGGGCTATTGTGTAGGATAGTGTGGATATTTTGTGAGATGTACATCATAGGCAACATTTTTAGTAGAGAATTGGCTGAGATGTGTGTTCTCACATTAGCAAAAGTTGAATTTTATAAACAAGCTTATTATTTGTCTATCTAATATCCATTCTCCTGTTATTTACTTATAAGATAATACTGGAATAGGTGGCCATAATACCTGACTGAAAAAAAAACTCACATACAAGAAATGAAGTGATGGATGAAGGGCTTCTAGGAAATTATTGAATGGAAATTGTCACAGCAAGGACGTCTTTCTGAATTCCCTTCTTCCTGTCTGAGACACAGTCATGATGGCTGGAGATACAGCAGCTATCTTGCAAGAATGAGACAGCCAAGAAGGTGAAAGCTGGCACCAAAAATGACAGAAAAGAGAAAATCAGGATACATATGGCCTCATAGGACTGCTATAGCAGCCTAATTTTTTGACTTTATTATGTGTGAGAAAAACTAAGCCCTGTAAGACATTTCCATTTCAGCTCTGCTCTCAACAGCAAAGTGTAATATGTAATGAGTAAGAACATAGCCATCTGTTTCATTATATTTACCCTTTAACTCCATACTGAAATTTTAATCTCAGCTTTACTGTTTGTATCATTTGTCATCATTGTCAACATGTAGCACATACTCTTCTCTCTCTCTCTTTCTCTCTCTCTCTCTTTCTGCCTTTTTACCCCTTCATCATATATTTTAATGGAGAAAAAATATACCATGTATCTTTGTGTCCACAATACCTCAAACTAAGTACATTATTTGTAGTTGGTGTCCTCCTTATTTAGGAACCTTTGTGATGTTAATAGTGTTTGTTACCAAAACTGTTAAAGACATTATACCACAGTGATATACGCATATCCATGTTTATACCAACAAATTCAGATAGGTAAATCTTGGAAGCAACCTATATGTCCATCAATAGATGGATGGAAAAAGAAATATGGTATTAACACACAATGGAGTACCACTCTTCCCCAAAGAAGGATAAATTTGAGTCATTAGTAGGAAAATCGATGCATGTTGAGACCACAATATTAAATTAAATCAGATACACAAATTTAAATATAGCATGGTTTCCCTTATATGAAGAATTCAATATATAAGGTGTGAAATAAAAGACAAATAATAGGTAAAAAGAGACACAGAGAGAAGAAGCTATTATAAGCCATCATAGATAATGTATCTAAAAGTGTACCTGGACTTAGTATGATTGTCTTATATGTTTTATATGCATTTGGGTCAATTAGTTTTTTGTACTCTATGTAGGCTAATAAACTTTATAAACTCTTTCATAACAAATAAATGAATTTGATGTTGGCAAACTAATGGGGGTGGAAGAGGAAAAAGAATTGGATGTGTTAAGTACATGTATCAATCCTCCATAATAAATACACTATTATGTACAGCATTAGACATGTCCTAATCAAATTTTTTCTAAAATATTTAAATGTTTATATTAAATATGGTAAAGGACATCTTCTTGGAGCAAAATAATAGTACACTTTGGGCCAGAAAAGCAGTTAAAGAATTGAATCACTGAAGTCTATATTTGGAAGACGGTACGGTAGCTTCTTAATAGGCATGCAATTCCGAAATACCAATACTCTCAATTTTGGAAACTCAAAATGTATTCCAATGTCGTTGAACCTACCTGACATTGTTTAGCTCTTTGGTTTACTAGGTGATGTTGATTATGTATATCTGAAACCATTCATGCTTGAGGCTCAAGTGAACATAGAATGCTCTTTCTTATAAAGCAAGATAGAGAGGCTTATATATCCTGCTTGCAGCTCCTTGCAGTTTTGTAGAGTGAGCTCATATCCTCCTGTGCTATGACTTCCTATGACAGCACTCTATATAATTTAAGAGCAGGAATCTACCTTCCAAAGTATAATCCAATTCAACAATTTTACAACAGTCACTTCTTTCATATTCTCCGGTCTATCTGCCTTAGTTTACCGGGTGCTATTACTCTTGGCTAATGATAACTTGTGGAATTTATTGTTCACTGGACAGCAGTAGGCATGGACCCACTGGGAAATATAGAATATTTGCCAACTTGTATTTCACAGCCAAGAAGCAAGAATAACCAGAAACCAAGGAATAGCTGGAAAAGCTTCTGAAATCCAGTCGAAGATAACAACATACATTTTATTGAAGTTTTAGAGGTGATACCTATTACAACTTTTGTGCCACGTGAACCCAGGGAGAAAACATCACACTGAGAAGGGAAGCAGATCAGGAAAGGCACTGGTACTGGATGTAGCCAGTTGTCCTCACCTGCTTTTGTCAAGGAGCTGGAACTTCGGCCCTCAAGACCAGAGCACTGTCTGCGTTCAAGAGCAGGAAAAGGCTCTAGGATGTGGACAGAAGAAACAACTGGTGGGGGAAAAGGGACCTTGTATGTCCAATTTCACGAATCAACTCAATGAACTGACACATTATTTTAAAAATCAAATATGAGCTGGTTACTTACTTGTATGTGGATAAGCAAATGAATGCTGACCTTTTGAATGGGGTGGCCCTACATGATTATCTTGGCTTCACTGTGGGTGAGCATCTTGTCTTCACATTTCCAGGTGGGAGGCTGATGCTGATTAGAGGTTCAAGTGTGTATTACTACCTGGGGCTTTTTTTTTTGGTATGCATATTTTAGCAAAGGTACATATCAGAGAACAACACAAAGCACACGTCCACTTAAGGGTCTAATGAGCAGTCTTTTCAAAATGTGACGGGATTTAATGAGAGGGGGAACTATTTTTTCCCTATTCTTAAGACCAAAGGAATAATTTTTTAAAACCACCCTAGTTTCTTCAAGTCTCTTGTCTTGCAGCCTTGTCTGTTCTAAAATCGTTCTTTTCTGTCTGAAGCAAAAACACTTTTCTAAGCAGGAAGCCCAAGCCCAGTAATACTGCGATTGTAAAAGCAAATATAAAAGGCCATTACAAACTCCACAGTAACACCTTCTTCCTTCCAACTTTAGAATCTGTCTTTATTAGGAGAAGAACATTTTTTTAAAAAGAACTGTTCTTTTCCTCACTGTCTGAGCTCACTTTGCCTGCTTGGGACAAAAACAGAAGGTCTTAGGAGTTAAACCTCAGGATCTGAGGCTTCATAGGGGCAGGACATGGTTAAATTTCCAGGTTGCTATTATATAGGAAGATAAGGGATCAAAAATCTCTGCGTAGGAAAGGAGCTTTTTGCGAGTATAGGAGCCCTTAAAACTCTTCTCCATTCTCCAGAGCCGGAAGAGGGTCTGACAACTGCCGTCTCTCCTGAGACACTTTTCAGGGTGGTGTTACTTAATACGTGCTGATGAAAAACCTGGATTGTCCTAGGCAAAACTAGAAGTGAGTCCCTGCACGCCTAGATGTTTCTTTCTGAGACTTGGGGCAGAGCTTAGAGCACATGTGCAGACTGGTGGTATATGAATGTAGCCAGTTTTCTTTTAAGAACATCAGATACATGATATCAAACTTCTGGGAGTGCAATATGTGATTGGAGCAGTGCTTTCAATTAGGGTGCTTCTGCCTCCCAGGGACATCGAGCAATTTCTGGAGACATTTTATCGTGACACAGAATGGGGGAAGAGACACTACTGGCATCTAGTGGGTACAGCCTAGGGATACTGTTCAACATCCCACAGTGTACTGAACAGCCCAGGAATCAGAGAATCAGTCAGGCCTAAACAATAATGCTGAGTTAAGAAATGGAATTAAGAGTCTGCAGAAGCTAAAGCAACAACAGGGTGGGTCATACCCATTCTCAAAAACATTCGCAGGGGATTTATGCCTGATGAGTGGTACATAAAAGCAATGTGGCTTCATAAATTGAGCAAAGTTAACTTCCCATCCCACTGGTCAGGGCCCCAGAGACTCTACAGAAGGTCGCATGAGGCTCTTGTCATTATATATGCTCAAGTTACATTTCTAAATTAATGGTAAGTCTAACTGAGTTCACTCCGAGGTTCATCATTCTTAATGGTTTCGGGGGTTAATTCTTCTACAATCTGCAAAAGGAATCTGTTAGACATTATCCCTGAAGCCACGTCGCCAGACTACCCTGATAAGAAGTTCCCAGTCCAGAGCGAGAGCAGATTGTGAGCTCCGGAGAGCTCTTTCCGAAGAGGATCTGAGAAAACCCCATCCCATCTGGGTGAGATTCCAAATGAAAAATCCAGAAGTTATGCTTCAGAATTTTTAAAAAATGGTAACCAGAGATGCTATGCGGCACCTACTTTCTAATATGGACCAACAGAGATGCAAGGAACGTCATTCTTTTCTCCTTAATTACTTTTCACTTCTTTTGATGCTTTCCACAGATAAATTCCCCATGTGAAAAGAAAAAAAATTGAAAAATTTTCTTGCAGCCAGAAAAGTTGTTGGCAGAAAGCTGACATTCCATTCCATTTCTGTCCTACCAGTGTACCCACATTTAACTCCAAAGAATGACTGATGAAAAAAAAAAAAAAAAAAAAAACTCTCTGAGCCCTGACTGAATAATCAAACCACCTCAGAGATGGCAGAATCAATAGGAAATACTGCATAGGCCTTAGTCATAAATACATAAATACTTCCTGAGGACATCAAAGCCACATAGCTCTGATGGGCATTTTAAGGAGTTTCTGATTGTCTGTGGACAAGTATCCTCGCACTTCAGTCACCTTCTAAATCACATAAACAACATCGAGTCTTGACATCTTGTCAGAGATTTCTTTTAGTCATGCCCTATTTTATAATAAAAAGATGCTTATTAATGACAAGTATCAAAATCCTGGGAACAAGTTTTCAATCCAAGTTTAGTTTTCCTAGAATGCACTGGATTTCCATAAATCACTGAGAATATAATTATTGATCCAATAAATACTAAATTCACTGTTTAACTGATACCTGTGGATTTGGTGAGTGAAGAAAATGATGTGTCAGTGTCATACTTACCTTCTTCTAAGACCGGAGGGGAAGTTCATAGGTCTTCGGAGGACTAAGTTAAAATGGCAAGCTCCATGCATGTTGACATCTCAGACTAGTATAATCCATTAGGTTTGTATAAACCCATCTATAGTTAGAAACCTCCATATATTGTCACCATTTCAAGTTCCTTTTTACAGAACCATAATAATCTATGATATAAATATTCTTAAACCTAAAATTTAAAAGTCAAATCAACTGAAAAATTAACTTAGGGATTTCCCCCCAAAATTACACAAACCACTAGCAACTTTTATTATCTTACATTATGTGTCAAAAACTATGATCCCTTGGTTTAAATATATTTCACTGCCTGGATTGTAAATAAGTTTTATTTGGACACAGCTATAATTTATTCATGTATTTCCATCAGCTTTCAACCTACAAAATCTGTCTGGTCTATAAAGCTGAAAATATCTATTTTCATGGGTCTTTACAGAAGCGGTTTGATATGTGTATACAAATCATAATTTTAAAGAATGAGTGTGTAGACTTTGTCACTAAATATGGAAACAGATAAAAAGCAGGAACACATGATTTTAGCAGGAAGTTGTTTCTAAAGGACACTAGCTATGTAAAGCATTACCTTACAGTAATGAAATTTGCTTAAATAATTTTAGTTGACATAAAGAGTTTGGTGATTATGAATATGTCTTGATATGAGGATAAGGGTTTTTAATTTCCTATGGTGAGTGATTTTTCAGGGATGTAAATATAATAATCTACTGTATAGAAAATGTGCAAAAGGAAAAGGGAAGGGCAGGTGAGGGAAAGTAAAGAAAGGAAAGAAAAAAATAATGTTGAATGTGATCATAATGTGTGTATAAGATGTACCAATAAAATCAAATTTTTATAAAGCTGCCCCAAAATAAAAAAGAATATAGTTATGCTAAAAAACTTAAAATCACAATAAGATAGCCCTTTGTTAAGGAAATTGGCAAAAATCAGAACAGCTTTCATTTCTTTCTTTTATTCTTCCTTTTTTTTTTTTTTTTTTTTTTTTTTTTTTTTTTTTTTTTTTTTTTTTTTTTTTTTTTTTTTTTTTTTTTTTTTTTTTTTTTTTTTTAGATAAAGTCTCACTTTTTAGTTTAGGCTGATCTTGACTTCAGCCTCAAACTCAGCAATCCTCCTGTCTCTGCCTCCTAAGTGCTGGGATTACAGGCATTAGCCACCATGCCCAGCATTGTTCTATGCGGTTATGGGGGACCGAAACTGTGCCCTTGCACTTGCAAGGTGGGTGCCAGAACCACTGAGGTAAATCCCTGGCCCCTCATTTTTTTAAATTGAATGCTTTATTGGCACATTTTATATACACATCATGATCACACTCAACATTAGGAATTTGTACCAGTACATGACACAAGTTAATTCTCACTTTACTTATTCACCTGCCCACCCTACAACCCCCACCCCCTAGATACATATGCTTTCTTTTCATAACATCATATTTTTTTCTCTTCCTCATTACTTACCCCTACCCTTTTCCCTCTGAATATTTCTATTTCACAATATTTATCTAAGTGGATTCTCCCATCCTCCCATGCCTCACCCCTCATTGCTCTGTTTTGAAATTTCAAATTCAAATATTCTAGTCTTTGAGCACAGCCTCCAATGGGTCTTCCTGCCCTGATTTTCTTCCATATTATCAGCTCTTATCTAATTTTCACACCTGTTTGTCCAGCTTGGATTTCAAGGTCAGTTGCAGAAACCCTTGTCTTTCCTTTCTCTACTGTGACTTAGCCAACTCTAAAATCACCAACCAGACCAGCCCTCCTCTCTCAAGTTGGATGGAAATATACTGGGAAAAGAAATTGCACAAGTATGGAGGCTAGACACAACTCCCAACTTGTCCTCAGTGTTCTCCCCTCCACAGCCTCTTACTCTCAGCCTGTGGTCCATACCACTTATTAACCCCCTTCCTAAATTTACACTACTTGGAGTTATTGTCTCTCCCATAGAGAAAACTAACATGATTTCTGGGAACTTGTCCTCATGCTCTGGGACTGACATGATGGGTCGAGAACTAGTTTCAGCATCAAGAGTGACCAAGTCTCCATAGAAAATATACTAAAGGCCATGAACCATTAACCTACACCTTAATTGCTCCCGACTAACCATCCTCATCTGAACCTTCTCTCTTGGGCTCCCACTCAAAACCTCCTGGGATATCTCCATATAGGCAATGCATGAGTAACTCAAACTTCAGTGAAATATCAACTACTACTCATACTACTTTCTCACTATACTGTTCCAGATTCGCTTAAATGCTTCATTTTTTATCCAGTCTTCTGAACCAGGCACCAGTGATCCCTCTAGAATTCTATGCACAACCATTTGGTTAAGGGATGGAGGCAATAGAAATTATTTTCATTTCCTTTCTTTGTTTACTTGGACTGGCTGGGAACAAGACACTTGCGCTAGTCATGAGAAGCCAGATTCTCCTGCAGTCTCCCTTTGTTACTACCAGCAGAGAAGTCACCACTATCACCCACCCCCAAAAGGCACTAAGCCAATAGGAAGCTACATCAGAAATCTCCGATCTGTCACTTCCTTTTTGTCATCAATAGTTCCTTGGTCTCCCTGATCTACTTCCCCAAACCACAAACCATATATCTTCTCCATTGCCAGAAATGTCTTCCTAAAATGATATTCTAATTAGTTATATCTGATCAGCCACAGATGTTGGCACTGTGGCAGCCACTGGGCACTGCCTACAACTCCCTGGAAGACCCCACAGTGCTCAGTGTTTCTTATTCTTGCACCCTTGCCATTTTTCCCTCATGGGCATATTTGTAGTAGGCTTTCAGGAGTGAGCTCTGAAGTCACCCTCTTCTGGTCTTCACGCAGAGAGAGAAGGAAAGACAAGAAGGGTTTCTGCAACTGACTTTGAAATCCAAGCTGGACAAACATACCCACAAGCCCACATATCCCTGCACCTTGGGCTAACCAGCCCCTAGACATACCCTTTCATGGATGGAAATTGACCACTCATTTTCCATATACATGCTTTACTCTCCCAACTGAGTTCTCCTGAAAGCAGTGGCAACAACTTCCTGACTTGTCCACCTGCACCTTTAACACAGGGTGTGGCATCCCACGGGAGATGTGGTATGAAAGGTTAGTGAAAAGGGTAGGGAATCAGAAGAACTCCAGGGTGCCTTGGCTCTGGACAGATCTGTGATAAACACATGTGAGCCAACATATCAGGAAAGCCTGGGTTCAAAAAAAAAATGACAGGCTGTCAGGTTTCAGTGCTTCTGGGAAAATTCAAAGACACGTACACAGGTGTGATAGCCTTTCCTTGTGGCACGTGAAATATTCGCCGTGACAGCAATGGCTTATGAGGGAGTACATTCTAGAGCTGTGTATGCTCACAGCTGTTATTGGAATGGCCCCCAGATACCAATGCAAGGCAGTCTGTTCTCCTTTATGAGACCTTCCTAGAATAATAAAATTTAAGATGCTGTGTGGTTGCTATTTGCATGGAGCTTATAAAGTGATTTAGGCTTGAAATACCCTTTCTAGAACACAGAGCAAATATGTGTGTATATGTATGTGCAGGTGTCAGTCAGTGTGTGTTCTTTTGTTATTTCCTGCGTGTTTGTTTCCAGTTGAAAAAAAAAACCCCAGCTCATTTGTATGCAGCCTGGTAACAGAGTGTTCGATGTAAGCATAGCAGATGTCATTTGATGCACTCTGATAGCTTCACGAAATTCTTAAAAAGTACTATAATGTGAGGTAAAAGGAATTTCTTTCTTAAGCTGAGAGCCTTAGCCTGTCAGGCCTCTGAGTCATTTCACCTTCAGGATGAGTCCTCCACATTGCAGACACTGTGACGTTTTTGGAACGTACATTCTTCCAAGTGTGACATCCCCTGAGAAATCACAGACAACTTATTTGAAAGAAATCCACTCAGCATCATCAGAGTCACACGTTAACCACGTTCTTACTTCCTAAGTGCTAGCAATTCCAAAATATGAAAAGTCATGGTCCAAACAGGGTCTCTCAGCCTGGGCACTGTGGACGTTTGGGGTTGGATAATGTTAGAGAGTGGGGCCCATTCTAGGCATTCGTAGCATGTTTCTAGGGCCTGGCCACTGCTACAACCTCCAGCTGTGACAATCCAAAGTGTCTCCATTGCCAGATGTCCCGCGGGGAGACAACATCCTCTCTCAAGTCTTCCCCTCCCATTGAGAACTACTAGTCCAAAGGCTGGAAGCATGCTGGACAACTGTCCAGACGGCTGCTAGTATGAGCCCCAGGAGAAAGATGCTGTCATCTCTTCTGCTAGAGACCTCAAAAGTGATCCTAAACCCAGTGTCACATGGAGCCTCAGAGAAGAGTTTGTCCATAGGTGCTCCTTCCATGATAGTTAAACGTGGGGCAAATACGGAGGGAAGTTCTTGTGTGGAAATGCCTGCTTCCACGACAGAACTCCCTAAAGCAAAACTCTCATTAGGTAGGATGCTTCTGTGTGAATGTAACAAAATGCTCTTTCGATTAGTTGCATGTCATGGCTCCTTAGTACTGAAACTATGGCAGCCACTAGACGCTGCCTGGAACTCCTCGGAAGGCCACAAAGGCTCGCCTTTCTTCTTCTTCTTCTTTTTTTTCTTTCTTCTTTCTTTTCTTTCCTTCCTTCCTTCTTTGTCTTCTTCTTCCTTCCTCCCTTCCTCCCTTCTTTCCTTCCTTATATTCTCTTTTCTTTCTCATTAAGACCTGTTCTAGAAGCAAAAAGCAGAATCACTTGTTGCCATAGCGACAGAACCCAAGTGCATTTCCTATACCCCTGTGATTTCACAGTACAGGCTCTTGGTGCCCCCTAACTTGATTTTCTAATTGCTTGAGCAGAGGAATCAGTGCACTCAAGCACTGCAGGTCAAAAACTAAAACTTTAGTTACAAGCAATGAAAAAGATTCAAATATGTAGCTCCTTAAGATAAAAGGAGACTTCATGTTTGAAGAACAATCCAAAGGGCTACTTATATGTGCAAGTTCTTTGTAGATTGCTTAGTTTCACTTCAGAAGGAGACAGGATGTGGCAACATATGCAAAAGTTATGAAATACAAAACTTCAGCACCCTGCAACAGTATCACTTCCCTGATGCTCCAGACTAAAACAATGTTCTTTCTCCGTGACCCCTTAGTCCTGGTTAAAAATCTTTCCCACTATACTGACATTCTTTTACAGGTATAAATTTGCTCCTAGATTGGATACTTCAGTCTTTTTTTTTAGATAGGGCATCAGTTTGTAGTTTAGACTGACTCTGAGCTCAGCCTTAAACTCACAGCAATCCTCCTGCCTCTGCCTCCCAAGTGCTGGGATTACAGGCGTGAGTCACCATACCTGGCACTGTGGTATGTGCTACTGTGGGCATGAGTCTCCACAGCCAGCATTGTTGTATGTGGTTACCAGATCCAACCCAGGCCCTTACTTACACTTGCAAGGCAGGCACTGGAACCACTGAGCTAAATTTCCAGCCCTGAATACTTTAGTCTTTGGCTGAACTGAAAGCACTCTTTTATGTCCAACTTTTTTTTTTTTTCTTTTTTGAGACAGGTTCTGATTTTGTAGTTCAGACTGGCCCTGAACTCACTATGTAGCCCAGGCCTGCCTTGAACTCATAGTAATCCTCCTGCCTCTGCCTACTGAGTGCTGGGATTAAACATGCGAGCCACCATGCCCAGCATTGTGGTACATGGTACCAGAGATCAAACTTAGAACGTTGCACTTGCCAGGCAGACGCCAGAATCACTAAGCTAAAATCCTCTTAAGAAAATCTAAAAATCAAAGGAGAACCAGAGAAACTCACACAGTTTAGAAAAACAAGAAAAAGTATATTTATGAATTCACCTCAAATCCTAGACTTGAGATTTAGCAGGAGATTTAGGGTTTAATATAGATGCAATCTGAAAAATTACATTGATGGGTTTAGAGTATCTGGTATTTATTCATCCATCCAGAAAATATCTATTATCTACTATGTGATAGGAGCATGGCAGATGAGAATAATGTTTCATATTTTCAAAGTGTGATAGAAATACATGGTGAATGTTTAAATCAAAATTTTATACAGCAAAATATATAGGCATTAATCCTCAAAATATCCTCCACACTTTGACCACATTTATCCCATTGTTTTTGCATTTTCAGAAGCAGTTCTAGAAGTCATCTCTCATGAGCATCTTTAGTTGCACTGTTAGGACTGACCTGATGTCCTGAATTAATTCAGAATCTTTACCTTTCATGATCCTTTTTACTTCAGGGAAGAGCCAGAAGTCATGCAGTGCCAGATCCAGTAAATGAGGCGGAGGACTTCACATGTGCCTGTCTTTCCCTGGGATGGCACTTAGCAGCAGTATTCACTACATTTTTTAAAATCATATTTCTTTTCTTTTTTTTTTTTTTTTTTTTTTTTTTTGAGACAGGGTCTCACTTTGTAGTTCAGGCTGGCCCTGAGCTTAGGCTCAAACGCACTCACAGCAATCCTCCTGCCTCTGCCTCCCAAGTGCTAGGATGACAAGCATGAGCCACCACGCCCGGCACTGTGGTATGTGGTACTGGTTGCTGCTGGGCATGCGTCTCCACACCCAGTATGGTATGTGGTTACCAGGGATTGAACCCAGGTCCTTCTGCTTGTAAGACAGGCGCCGGAACAACTGAGTTAAATCCCCGGCCCTAAAATCACATTTCTTAAAAAACCCAGGAAAGAGGACTTCCAGAATGGCTTCCGAAAAGCAAGAGAACAATGAAATAAATGTGTTTAAACTGAGGATAAATATTTGAAGGTGAATTAATGCAAATGTGTCCTTTCCTGTAATAAATTTTTAAAACTTAAACCTTCACCCTATATTTTGATCACAACTTATATATAAGATTTTACAGTCTATGTCACAGTTTCATCCTCATAACCTACCTAGAGAACTATCCAGAAATGCACTAAGTGGTTGTATATCCTAAGATTAGACAACAGTGAGCTAGCTTTTCTCACTGATGCTATCTATACTTATTACTGTGCAAGTCTTTCCATGCAAAATGACACTGCTAAAGAATCTTATGCTTCTTAATAACCAAATGATTAAAATTTTCAACTTTCAAAATTTTCAATGTTATGTTCACACAGGAAGCACGCTGGTTAATCAGCGTTTTGCTCGAGGGAAATTATGTCATTGAAGAAGGCATTCGCACCAAAGAATTTCCCTCTGCATCTGATCTCCTCTTCTTTATCCAAGGGTAGGTTTGATTCAGATACTTGATTAAGATAAATAGCACAAGCAGAAGCTAAATGATTTCAATAACTTTTCTTAACCTTACAAAATTGTCAAAGCCAAGATTTCCAAAGTTATTCCTTACTGGTATACTCTGAAAGGTTAGCTCAGACACACCTTACATGGACATTTGCAAAATCCCCTATTCAAAATACGGCAACACTGTTGTAGGTTTTGAAAACAAAAAATAGTTAGCTACATTTGGACCACTTAGAACTCAAAAGTCAGCAAAGCGCTGGATTTATTTGCTTTGATTTTATATGACATTGGAGACTATATATATCAATGTTCCTAGATAGTCCTCTTTCCAGAATGTTAAAGATCTTCTGGTTTATGCAGCGCCAGTGTGGACTTGCCTGGCTCTCCAAGAGGAACACACTCTTGCAAAACTGGTTCTTGAGACTTTGGAAAAGCACTTAAAAAAGGCTTGGATCTGGTTACATAATTTGAAGAGAGGAAAGACTTGTTAAGTGGTATTTCTGGGTACTGAATACTTGGTTGTCTTCAAGAAGTTCACATAAAAGACTTGAGTTATTTCAAAATTACTTCTCATTGTACCAATAGTATCCTTTTAATGCTTCCCAAACTATGCTGCACACGCGTTGTATGATATTTGTATTTCCAGACTTCGGAAGGCATGTTATTGCTCAGTAGTAAACCCACAAGAAACCTGAAGAATAACAAGCAAAGTAGTGTTCAGAGTAAAAACATTAAGTCTTGTTTTGGGTAATGATTATAAAGAACAGGGAGTACGGGCTAGTAAAGAAGGGAAAGAAAAAATTTAATGATTAAAAAAAAGGCAACAAATCTTATGTGTATAGGGAGTGGGGAATTGTACGGAGGGCAAGGGAATGAGAAAAAATGAGAATCAAGACGTATCATGTACTGATACAAACCCGCAATGTTGGATGTGATCATAATGTATATATAAAAGGTACCAATTAAATCAATTTAAAAAAAAATTTAAAATGCATTAAAAATACATCTTTCTAAGCAATCTTCTGTGCTTTTGCACTTTGGGTGTTATTTCATCTATCCTGGGCTTTGTCTTATGCTGTGTCAGAAATCACAAAACTACTTCTTCAAAGTTCATTTTAGAAATTACTGAACTCACATGGAGCCTTTCATAATGAAGCTCCTTTTTTATACCATCACACTTCAGAAACATAAGCTCTAAAGTTGGAGACAGAGAAAGGAATTGTGAAGGGAGAGGTGAGAGGGGCACAAAAGCATGGAAATGATTGAGATGAGACATGCATACATACACCAATTCTCCAAAATAAACATAATATTATGTATTGCCAACATTCACTATAACAAACAAAATAAGATACTTTCTTTGAAGAATTCAAGGGAGAGATAAAAGGTAAAAGATGCCTAAGTTTTCACCCCTGAAATAAAACTGAGGGTATCTTTCTTAGAAGAAAATAGCTACCTGAATAAAAGAGGTTTCCCCCCACACACCCACCTTAAGGAGACTTTCCAACAATCTGGTATTTGAATTCATTGAAGTATTTTCTATAGTAAGTTTCCATATGACAGTACACTGGCAAGAATTGAGAAGTGTGGTTTTCAGGTCTTAGAGTTGATTAGGTTATGTTGTCTCATTTACTGATTGGACAGCCCAGCCAGCTTTGCCTCATGTGAGTCACAGCTGGAAGCCCTACTAGCAAAACCTCAATTTTCACGAAACAGATGGTTCAACAAGGGAACCTAAGGAGCTCTTGGTCCACACTGCACCCTTTTGATAGCATATGGCATGAAAGAGTCCTCATGACACAGGCCAGGTACTATGTGAAATATTTGTTATTGTGCATATACACCTCAAATTAGTCTGGTATCATGACTGGAATCACTTCAGAATATGAACCAATACTGAACTACTTCAGAATAGGAACCATTTGGCTTTTTAGCAAAACACATTTTTTTCAAGCACAACTTGGGAAGATGCCAGATCTTTATTATAAACATGGAAACCAACACTAAGTCTCTCATGAGCTTTCCTGGACTCTATTTCCTTATTATCCAATGAGCATATTCCAATATATCTACTTGACATTGGAGAGGAAACATATTCTCTGAGGTGGTGGAAGAAATTCCTATATTTACCAAATGGAAATTCCTCCACTTTCTTTCCAGGTCTCTTTTGAAAATAACCACAGGAAGAAACAGGATACCTTCTTACTGAATCCAAACTCTAAAGTACTTTAGCAGATTTTCTCAGAATGAAGACAAAAGAAGAAATTGTGACTTTCTACTTGAAATAACTGGTAAAATGATATAAACATGACTACTCTTTGGTGCCCTCTTTGTCATTCTATAAAGCTTTATGAGAGGCAGAACAATTATGGATACCAGGTCCCACCACCTATGAAGTGAACATCAGAAAATGTAGCAGCCAGATCTTATCATGGCTGGATAAAGACAGCCAAGGACTTCATTACCTTAATGGCATTTGGACCAAATTAAATGTTAAAGTTGATAAACAAAGCAATGGTACTAAATCCTGCAAACTGGAAAAAAAATGAAGAGGAGTTTATAGAACCCTATGGTCAATAAATCAAGACTTGGCAAATAATGGTATTTTGATGTTCACATGGTAACTGAAATTGTTTTTCTCTTTTCCCACTACCTCCATTCATTTCTTTTCTCTCTGTATTTTTCATCTCCTTTTCTAGGTGAGTGATTATAGGAGGCATGGTGTTGGGTTGAAATAAGAAAACAGGAGATTAGATTCTTCCACTTCAATCAATGTCAGGTCACTTAAAATCTTCCACTTCAGTAATGATAAATACCAGTGGTAGTTCTCTTAAAATCTTTGAATCTATTTTCTCACTTTTAAAATGGAGATAATTATACTTGCTATAGTAGAAATAGTTGACATGATATCCTTGAAATTTTTAACCTGTTGTCATAATCTGCAGAAAATACACCTGTGTGCATCGGTTACAGAAGAAACCCCACAGATGAATTATTAGAATTAAAAAGAAAGTATACTATATTTGTTTCAATATACAACAGATTAAATTTTTATAAATTTTCAATCCATAGTTGCAAAACCTAATATTAAAGACTGCCACTTATAATGACCTAAGAATGGACGATATACTAAAGATACAAATAACCAAAATAAACAAAACTTTTAGGAAGAAAAATTATACCTTTTAAATTATTGAAAGTCACCAAAATATGTCTAAAGTAAATGTGGACAAATATCATTTTCGTTCATATGAGGACAATATATCAATAATTGTATCAATTCTTCCTGTTGTTTATGGAGTTGACACAACGTCAGTCAAATCCTCAGCTGATCATTTTATATAGAAGTTGATAAGAAAAGGTCAAGAGTGGCTAAGATTTTTTTTACAGGAAGAGCAGGCAGGGACATATTCCCTACCCGGGGCATTAATTCAATGTGACAAGGATGACAAGAACAAACAAAGAAAACAGAACAGAATATAGCTGCAGCTTCACATCTTCCTGGAATTTCAATATATGTCAGATCCAGCACCTTGGAATAAAGAAATTCAATTACCCAGTCAATGCGGCCAGGGGCAGGGAACAAAGGTAAAGCAGGCACACTGATGTCTCCTGAAACACAGCAGAAAAGGAGCCTTCTTTGCATAACACAGAACACTCAATCACTCCTTCGAAATGAGGACCACATCAAATCTCATTACACAAAACAGTTCTGACAATTTTCTAATATATTCAACATCATTGGTTTAAAGAGGAAAGATTATAATGTTAACTCCTTGATGAATATATTTTATTCAAACCCAGAAAGTCGTCTAGCATTGAAAAAGGTGAAATGCAAACTGAGTATTAAATAAACAGTACATTTTTGCATGCTTATTGGTTTCCACTCAATTTTGTTTTCCTTATTGGGTTGTCTTTAAAATGGGGCTAACAGTACAGAAACACAGTGATTGTCTCTGAGGGTCAATCAAACCCATAGGACAAAACAGATTTTTTATATTCTACGGTTAATACTGCTATCACTAGAGAGAAGCACAACATGTGGTAGTCACAGAGCTCTGTCCATATCCCCTGGACCCATCTTTGCAGGTCCTCCAAAGACGTGAAGGGTCTGACATTATATTCTGCTTTCAAAGCAACAAGTCATTTTGCCAGTTTTCATGGATACTGACAAAAGACAAAAAGACAACTTGAATCAGAGACAAAGGACAGTTTATCCCTCATAGCAGTAATGGAAGTCAAGAATATCAGCATTTGCTCCAGTTCCTCCAAGGTTGGGTAACCAAAAGAAAGTCAGGGACCACATGCTCACATCATAGATTGAATTATAGGAGGAGCTTGAGTTTAGGGAGCTCAAAACTCTTTTATAACAGATGGTAAGCCACCCTAAACCTCGTCCTCAAGGGAGACACAGCAAACGAACCTGCCTTTGCTCTTGCTCGAGCTAGTGCCTGGTCATACACACCCCTCCCTAATCATTCCTCACCGGAACACCTGACCAGTTCTGCACAGTCTGTCAGCAGTACTGAGCCCCAGTTTCCCACCAGAGTAACAGACTCACTGACATCTTTTACTGGCTTTCCTCTTTCCCCATTTTACCTCTTTATTCTCTCACCAAGTTTCTGGTGTTGCCTTCCAAATAAAATGTACACACTCAATTTCTAGTCTCAGGTCCTAGTTTTGGAAAATCCCTACCAAGACAGATAGCTAGACAAAAGAAATAAACTCATGCTAAATTGCCAGAGCCAATGACTGACAACTTTTTGGTAGACTTGGTTTCAAAAAAAAGCAAGGAAACCATAATTGACAGGCAACATCTTGGTGTGAAAACACAAATCTTGCCTCTATGAGAAAGTTCCTGATTCAGGGTTACCATGATGAACCAAATCTTGATTCACCTAGGCTCCTACTTGGATTAAAAGAAGATAATGCTAAACTCAATGGAGTTCAACCTCATTTAATAGATTCAATAGATTTACTAAAGACTTTACTTAGTCTGCAGGCCAGGAAATGAGCTCAGCCTTCAGAAATATGCCTCAGCCTTCTGCCACTCAAGTACTTTGAAATGCAGCAGGGCATGAGCAAGGAACTAGTTTGGCATAAGTCAGTGAATCTAAAACTCAATGTGTATAAACATACAGATTGCTTGTGGGTTACTAGAGGTGGGCAACAATAACTGACTCAGCATATCTGGCCTAGGGCTCTTCCATATAGTATTCCATGGCCAAACAAGTGCATTTTGGAGTAGCACCAAATAAACTGTGTATATTGGCAAGCTACTACATCTCTTTAATATTTGCTTTCTTTGTTTTTTAATTGGTGGTGATAATATCCACATTTCATATTTTTGTTTTATAGATTGTATGTGATAATATATGGTAAGCTCATAAAAATGTCCATTTCTTTCATTTAGCAAGTATTTATTGAGTGTTTTGATGTGATAAGCATTTTGTTAAGAGCCTGGGATACACCAGCACACAAATTGGACAAATACTCTTGTCCTCCTAGAGCATATATTCTAACAAGCAGAAATAGACAATAAAGAGCAAATATAATACTGAGGCACTTAATTTAGGATGTTAGATGATGAAGATGATGATGATGATGATGATGATGATGATATACACTAGGGAAAAATAAAAAGTATAACAGATGGAGGAAGGAAGTGAGGGAAATGGGCTGGGTTCCAGGAAATTATATTATCAGATAAGGTGGTCAGGGTGGGCTTCAGCAAAGTGGAGATTATTGAAAATATAAGCATACCTGGAGAATACTCCAAGTTCAGCTCTTGACTATAGCAATAAGGTGAATCCTATGAAATTTTGGTTTCCCAGTATATGTAAAATTACATTGACACTGTACTATGTAGTACATAGCATTTTGTCTAAAATAACAGTGTTCAAAGCCATATTAAATTGCTAAAACACACTAATGACTATCTGAGCTGTCAGAAAAATGATACCAATAGACTTGCTCAACACAGAGTTTCCACAAAATTTCCTGTAAAAAAAGTGCAATAAAAAGTACAATAAAGTGAAGCATGATAAAATCAAGTAAGGCTGTACTTGAAGCAAAGGAGGGAATTGGAACATTAATCTGGGGGGAAGAGTGTGCCAGAAAAAGGCATCAATATATTCTTCCACTAGCAACCCTCATAATGGCCTTTTATTTGACTTAAACAATATTGACAAGGAGAGAAACAGTAAACATGAATTTAGTGGCCATTATATGCCAAGCAATATTTATATTTTTCATATATCAATTAAATTGGTTCTCATAGCAACTCTTTGAGATAAGTATTACCCCACTTTTGAGATAATAAAACTGAAGCAGAGAGAAATTAGTAAACTGCTCAAGGTCACATAGTAGGCAAGTAAGTGGGGGGGGGATTCAAACAAAGCATTCTGACTCGAGTAATGAGCACCTAATATCTGGACTATAAAGGTACATGTAGGATCTTTCAGTGATGATAGAAATTTATTACTGTTGTTTAGTAGTGTTTACTTCAAAGCAATCATCAAAACTCATCTACTTGAACATATGAAATGGATGCACCTCCTATGCCTCAATAAAGTAGACTCTAAAAAGTGGAGCTATACTGAGTATACACTGAGAGCTGTGTATACAGCAATACACTGAGAGCACCAATTCGTTCACCAATAGACTTCAAAAACCTACAGAACATCTGTCTGTATTTAATCATGTCCCTACCTCATGGATAAGGGGCTCTGTTTTGTCTTAACTCCTTCATCTTTTTTTGAGGTATTACAGTGACTACTTCATTTGTCTAGCCACATATTTTAAGGCTGGATTCTATATTTAATGAGTGAGTATCCACCAAGTGTGAATGAACACAAAAAAGTGTAACAGTTTCTCTTTGCTTGCTGCTTGTGGTAAGCAGAATTCTAGGGCAGCATACAAGATTCCTAGCTCCGGTGCACACAGCATCCTTTGATTGTGGGCAGGGCTTGAAATGAGTTGGAAGTATCTCTCCTGTGACTAGATTACTCTGTATAGTCATGCTGATGAGTTATTATCCCTGTGACAGTATATGATATATGAGACTCTACAGTAGTTACTGAAGAGAGACTGTCCTGCTGGCTTTGGAGTAGTGAGCTGCCATTTTATGACAGCACCATGAAATGATCACAGGTCAATGAATTTCTAAGTCCTCTAGGAGCAGAGTGAAGCTCCTGACAACTGGCAAGAAAGGAGGATCCTATTTCTACAAGGCAAAGAACTATATCCTGCCAGTAGTATGACCTATGTGCTGCCCTGTGTGATTCTAAATGGATGGTCAGATTAGATGTGGCTCAACACAGAAACCGACATAATACATATGTGCTATCTAAAGTCACTAATTGTGATGTTATGTAGTGATCAAAGTGGAAGACATTGCTCCTTAAAAAGATTCACTCACTAATCTAACATATATTGCGATCCTGCTATTTGTACCACTGTAAAGCTCCTTCCTAGGGCTGGAAATTTCCACGCTGTTCCTCTTGGTTGGACTTAATTATTTTTAAATGCGTCCCTTCTGTGTTCCTTGTGCAACTTATCATGGATATTAGAATGCAATCCTAGGAATCAGATAACCTCATCCAAATCCTAGTTCTATAGCTTATTATCTGTGTGATTGTGAGCTAATTATTATTTCAGTGTACTTTTGTTTTGTTGTTCATAAAATAGAGAAATAGTTTCTACTCCATTAAAAAGAGTTTTTTTAGTCAGCGTACATCATGCTATAACTAGGTTACAATTTATCAATGGGAACCCAGTGATTGAATGCAACAATTTCTTTTTCATGATGCTTGAAGTTCCATATGATTTTAGAGGGCTCTGATTCTCATAGTTACTCAAGGACTCAAGTTGATGAAGGGTCCTCTCAACTGAGATGCCACCATTTTAACCTACATCTTCTAAATGAGGGATCATTTACAACCTCGACCAGGAAAAAAGTCTGTGTCACTTCCACTCCCGCCATGACACTGGACCAGTCACATGACCCTACCTAATTCCATTTGGTAAGGAAATGAATTATACAGAAGAGAAGCTCATCATGTGAAAGCCACTGCAGTTAAGAGAAAAGTAAAGATATAAGCTCTGGGGAAGGAACAACTGGCATATTCACAAGGATAAGCAGCCCAATATGATAGCCATGTGGTAACTAAGGACGAGAGTTGAGGAAATTATTGGAGCAAAGGGAGGGACAGTATTATGCAGCATAAGTGAGACAGAAACTACTTCCCAGCCTATTAGCCACGTGAGAGTGGGCCACATCTGTGTTTTTGGCTTCTATACCCTTAGTGTCTAGTGCATTTTTTGGAAACATAATAGAAGTTCAAAGCTGCTTTGCTCCCTGAATGACTACATGGATGGAGTGGTGGGGTACACAGATTTTCCTTGATGAATTTTCTTCCCTAGACTTCTTAAGCGTACAGATTTCTTATGTATCACAACTAGGTTTTATAAACACATTTGAAGGATAATGAATTAAATTATTATGTTGTGTATAGGACAGCTCAGCAGGACATTATTAAGGAAACCACATTCTTAATTGGAAGGCAAAGGATGAAGGTGAAAGATGTGACTGGACTCTAGATTGCTATGGACAGCAAAGCCTTCCCACTGCAGGCACTGTTGACCAAGAATCAGGGTGCCTGTCAAGGAGAGACAGGTCAGAGCTGGCCAGAAAGGACACCCTGCAAATAGCCAGCAACCCAGGCTAGGGAGGGAGGCTGGAAATGGACAATTACATCTATGGAAGTCAAAATATTTTCTTTTTCCCAGTTGCCAACTTTCAGAGAAAGCAATTAAAGAAAAGCTTCTTAATTTAGGATAAGGATATTTTCCATATTTTTGTAGCAATTTTTTATTTACGAGGCACAAAATGAACCAAGGCACAGAGAAAGTAACAGTGTCTACTGGCCTTTTAACACATGGTAGGCTGCACATTTCCTTCTGCTTTAGAAAGCAGTTTAAAAAAGAAAGTCCAACTTGTAAAATCACACACATTTAATTCTCTCAGAGGTTTTGGATCCAAGAGATGTGACCTGAGCTGAGTCACATCTGGGTCAACGAGAACTGCCCAGTCTCTCTCCCACTCACAGCAGTGCCCTCCCCATCAAAACGTAACCAAGTATGTGCCTCCCAGATGAACATCAACCTCAGGATGATGTGGGAAAATGACCTTTGCTTTATTTGTATGGTGTAGTAATGGTGTCCTCGTGTTTCCTCCTTCCAAAGATCTGAGAGCGCTTTCCAAATTTATTTCAGCTTTGGTCAAGACCAACACAATAGAAGCAGAGCAGTGATTCTGCAGTTTAATGGTTCAATCAAGAAAGAAAGTGTCACCATCGTTCTGTGCTGGAGGATTCATTCCAAATCGATGAATTGGATTTTTACAGACAGATTTAGGATGACATTCCAATCTCCTGAATCTGACAAAGCAGCCATCTCTTCCCCCACATCATCCCTAAAATCTGTGGTGGGAAGGGACACAGCTTTACGCTGCTGACTGGCAAGGATTCTATGAAGCACTCGCTCTCCACTTCTAACCAAAATATCTCTGGGGACACAACAAAGTACTGGCAAAAACTGAACCTACGTCAACAATTTGTTAGACTCTTCTAGGTATTTCCATGAATTTCAGGGCTCACTGAAATGCTTTTGTAAATGTAATGGTGAAATACATAATGGTATGTGAGAAAATCCTTCAACCTCTCCCCTCCAGTCTGTCCCATAGTTTTAAAAAAATGCATAGTCTGTCCCAACTAAAAATCTGGACTCCCATCTACAGTGATGGCCTTTCAAGTGTCTCCTATGAGAGACACTGATGCAGTTTTGTCTTTCAGCTTCCATTTCAGGACTGCAGCACCCACAGGATAGCTGAGCAGAGAAGAAAGTGGTATCAGGGGAGTGGGGAGGCTTAACCATCGGTGAAGTCACATAACATGTAAACTGCCTGCCTTGAATTCTACCATGGATCCCTTAGGAAAGAAGTGAAGGTACACACAGAGATGAAGGAGAGCAAGATAGTAGAGAGCCTATGAGAAGGCACAATCATAATTTAAATCTTGATCCCATACTACATTCCACACAATGAGTATGCCCCTACAGGCATGCTCTGTCTAATTCCTCCAAAGTCACCACAACCAATTGTTTAGTGGGTATCTGTCTCCACATGTTTCTCAAAGATAGAGTATCCCACCAAAATGAACTGGATTTGCTTTGCAAAGTCATACATTTTAAAAATGCAGTATGGCCAACTATTTGGTGCTCAACCAAATACCCTGAGATTGGCTGATTGGTCAGAAAATAAGCCAGCAAAATGTTGAGAAGTAGAGGAGTACAGCAGGAGCACGTTGTAAGTGAACTGGACACCTTACTTTAGATTAGTACTCAAAATCATGGATTAATGTCTAGCAATTTCTCAGAGAAAGAACATGACTAACACCTATGTGGGTACAGTGTGTGCTCAGGGTACTCAGATATAAGATGCGGTTCTTAATTGAAGCAGAAGAACTGTTGCTTATTTGCTCTTCCTTTCTTCCTTGGTTAGAGAATCCCACTGGCATTCACAAAAGACTGTCTGCAGCCAAAGTGTTTTCATTTTCTAACTTGTCTTTTCCTTGGGCATTGCAAAGTCACTTCATTCTGGCCAATGAAATATGAGAAGCAGTGTGAGTGGATTTCTGAGAGAGCTTGCAGCCTAACCCCTCAAAGAGCCTTCTCAAGAATCCACCAAAATTGTCCCTTCCTTCCCTCCCTATAATAAGACCATGATGGCTGCCACTGCAGCAGCCATCTTAGACTGTGAAGGCTCTTGGTAAGAAATATGTGAGGTAGGAAGGTGAAGGAGGGAGACTGAAGGTACCTGGATCCTAGGTAAACACAGAGCCCCCAGGCTAACCTTCTTTACATGAAGAATTTGGGTTTTAATTTGTACGAAGCTAAGCATCACTTCCATTTGTACACTGCTTAAATGCACACTGAATTCCATATTAAAATATGAGGAGCATATCTTCTTTGTGGCTGAACACAGACCACAGTGGAATTTCCCCTAAAGGGGAATGTTTCTAAAGCTATTGTCTTATACTTTGATAAACAGGAATTATTTACTTCTATTTGTTTTAAAACGAGTGCAATCATGATGAATATATGTAATGTACCAATAAAGATTTAAAAAAAGAAATTAAAAAAAAAAGAAATCATTATGCCTCCAATACAAATGTATCTTGCTGGGCTTTTTGTTCAGCATTTTAAACTCATATTATTTTTATCAATAGAGTAAACCACAAACAAAAAAACTGAAACTAAATTACAGCTAAGCAAGAAGCACACATAACATGTTCAAAGGCAATGAGACAGGTGTCCTAAAGCTCAAATATTCATAAACGATAATTAGGTGGGAAAAGGCACAGGTTGCTCCTACCTGTTTATAAAATTAACAAATATTGGGCAAACTGTCCTTTTTCTCCTTCTCTCCAGTAATTTTCAGGTTACTTCAAATGCAAAGCTAAAAAATTTGCCAATCTATTTTTTCAAAGTTTTATTACTCCCGAATTCACTGCTCAATTTCTTTAATGTTTTACCAAAGTTTCTTAGGCCTGCCTTTTTTGGAGTGTCACTTTCTCTTCAACCATATCAAACCTCATGTACAGGAAAATATCAATATTTATGAGTAATTTTTCCTCTATTTATTCCCACCAAACTAAAACACTGGCCCCAAAGTAATCTGATCATCCATCTCTTTTGGATATGTGATTCTGCGGAGGCTAAAAAAAGGCATAGCAATTGAGCCAGCTTTCCGTCTTCCCCCAGCCTGCTCACAGCAAAGTTAGAACTGACTTCCAAGCTTACAACAATCTCCCAATTGCACCTCGCTGACCCTTCTCTTGTGATCTTCTTTTAGTTTCTCCCAATCTTGTTTGAAATTCACTATACGTCACTCTTGATTAGTCACTGCTCATTGGGTGTGCGACTCCTATAACTATTTGTGCCATAACACATTTTACAAATCAGACAGACTTGTTGTCCCACTTCTTTTCTGCAGAACTTGTTCTCTCCTTCTATATCTCTAAATATAAGTCTCATGATATCCAGTTACTGAAATACTACTATGCGGACTTTTCAGTACATCTTTGATTTTGCCTTATTATCTGGATGAAGTAAGAACAAGAAGAAAGAAGGAAACTCCAGCTCAGAGAAATTAAGTCACTTGCTAAAGTTCCCAGGCCCTTCCCATTTTATGCTTCAAACTTCTAACCACACTGCCTAATGGAAACATGACACAAACCACGTGTATAATTCTCATTGTTTTAGTAGCTAGGTTAAAAACATGAAAATAAGTGGGTGATACTGATTTTAACTACATGTCTTACTTAACATAAATATCCCAAATAGTATCAGCTCAACATGAATCAATCTGAAAAGTAATTATTTATACTTTACATTGTTATACTACATCTCAATTTATACAAAACCTTTCATTAAAAATACTTCATGAGTATTTAGATTTGATAAGTTACATGATATAAAAGGTAGATTCACATAGTCAAGTTGTTCCAAACATACATAACAGTTTTATGAAAACTGAACAGTATCATTTTCAGTTTAAAGTTTACTACAATCAGATATGTTTAAAATCAATTAATCTGTTGCACTCGTCACATGTCCAGTACCCAAGAGTCACATGCAGTTGGTGGCTGCCATGTTGGAAATCACAACTGGAGATCTATGCATATTATCTTCTTGCAAACTCAACTACATTTTCAAGCCTGAACTCATGCAATGAGTATGCCTCCTTCTGTTCCTCCATGAGAATAGCCGCTCAGTGCCCCTTCCCTGAGACCCAGCTCATAGCCCTCTTTCCAAAATGAGACTTGCCTGACCCACTTAAAAGGAAGCTCTTTTCCTTTTCTCTGGGCCCCTTGAATGGCAACAATCATATTTCTCTTTGTATGATGGACATTTCCTCTCATTCTTGCTTCCTGTACTTCCATCTTTATAAACTCATAAAGATCTATCACAAAATTTTCTATAGCTCCTCAAATCCTTTTTAAAAAACTTTTTCATGAGCCATCCAAAATGATTTGTGCAAAGATCATTAAAATAAGACAAGTCTAAGCCTTTGAAATAACTACTTACTCTCCACAGGCAAAACCAGGGGAAAAAGAAGAAAACTTTAGTAACAGGAACAACAAAACAAACCATAATCTGTGCAGTATCCTTATATGAATTGAAAAAGAATCTAGAAGAAAGAAATACTTCATTTATATAAGTTTCACAATGCATGCAGTAGTCTCACAAACCAAGGGGCATTTTTTAAAAGTATAAAGGAAACAACGTTTATGTATATAGGGGGGTGGGGGTGGTAGGAAGGGTAGGGCTATGGGAAAAAATGAGAATTAAGTTGTGTCACATATTGGTACAAATTCTCATTGCTGAGTGCAATCAAGATGTGTATATGTAATGTACAAATACAGATTTCATTTTTAAAAAAGCATATCCTTGTACATGTTTCCTGCAGTAAGGCAGAGGCAGGGGCCTAAACCAATCTTCCATGGAAAACAACGAGGGATGCTGGATAACATATTTTAAAACTCTATTAAAGAAATGCATGAGTGGGCAAGAAAGTAAAAACACTTAGGTCTCAAAATAATCAGAAAGGACACTGTATCGGGACAACAAGGATTTGCCTTGCAGTCTTTTCTTGAACCTGGTGAACCTAAATTCTAGTTTTCCTGGCCTAACAGGATTTAGGGGACAAAATACAAATCCCAGTCTTGTCCACTGTGGCAAGTGGAATGGGACAGTCTTTCCTATAATTCTAAAACTCTAAAAGGATACATCCTCATGGGAAGGAAGCACATTACTCCCACCAGCCAAAGGCAGGAAAATTTCCTACCACAAAGCTTGCCAGAGGAAAAAACTCCAACATCCATCCACAGAGAAATAGGTACACTATGGGACATAACACAAATAAAATGCCACAGGGCAACACAAAGCAGTAGACTGCACATCCATACAACTGTGTGGTTGAAATCCATGCATATAATGATCAGCAAAATAATCACACATAATGAGTATGCACTGTAAGTTCCTATATAAAGGACAGAAATGGGGGCTAAGCTAATCTATAGTGACAGATGTCAGGATAGTAGTTCTCCTTGAAGGGGTGGGGGTTGGAGATCATGACAAGGTACAAGGGAATCCTATAGGGTTTCTGAGACCTTTTTCCTGATCAAAATGGTAGTTAAATGACTTTTATTATTTGGTAGAAATCTATTAAGCTGCAACATAATTTTTGTCCTTTGTAGTGTCTATATTTCAGCAATACAAATATAAAATGAAACAAATAGTTTTAAAAGCAAACTAGACGCAGCTGACTTAGCATCCAAAGGATATATGGAAAGATATTTTGCTGTGTGCACCTCAGTCTCTTCCTTTGTAGTAATTGCCCAACATTCTTTCACTTTCCATCTTTCACTGTCCTCACTGCCCCTTTTCCTTCAATCTTGGTGCTTTCTCATATCGAGCCGTAGCCTTCTTCCATTCTTAACTGGAAATTATATTTGGTACCCACTCAATAGTTAATTAAGGCAGTATTTTTCAAACATTTGTCAGAGATAAACAAGATCGAAAAACTATTAATCAAATGGTATATGTTCAGTAGCAGATGTATTTAAAATACCAAAAATGTCTTCTAGAAAATACTGTCCTGATCAATTTTTTGTTTTGTTTTGCTTTCCACTCTGAGGCAATTTCCACCCAACAAAATTTCATAAAATCGGTACTAAACAGAATATCTAAGAGACAAAAAGAGAAATTTGTGGTTGTATTGTAATGCTACTAAATGACTGGTTGTATCCTCTCCAAATCCTTATGGTGAAGCACTCATTCCCAATATAAAAGTACTTGGAAGTGAGTCATTTGGGAAGCAATAAGGTCACAAGGGTGGATCCCCTATGAATGAGATTAGTCCCTTTATAGGGGACGAGGGAGGCATGATATGGTGCCCAGAATGAAGGTGGCCATTTGCAAGTCAGGCAAAAGGCCTCACTGAATTTGCTGACATCTTAACCTTGGACTTCCTAGCCTTCAGAGCCACAAGAAATGAATGTCATTGTGTAAGTCTCCCAGTCTGGTTATTTGCTATAGTAAATAGTCTGAACTGGCTTGGATACAATCACAGTTAAGTCTTCCAGAATATGCTATCTTTAAAGAGACTCTATCACCACTTGATGCCACAAATTAGGCCCTTTTTCTTGAGAAATAATTAAAAGTATGATGATATTGATAATAAATGATTCAATGCAACCTTTAATGCAATTCTATTTCTACTCTATTACTGAGCTTAACTCGTTCCTTTTTTCTCTTTGAGCTGACCTATTCTATATAAGTCTAACTCAATCTGATAAAAAAATCCCACAAGTAACATACTTAACTCAAACATGTGTATATGTGCATATATGTGTATGTATATATATATATATATGTGTGTGTGTGTGTGTATATATATGTGTATATATATATGTATATATATCAATCTGATTTAAAAAACCCACTAAGTAACATACTGAACTCAAACATATATATGTATATATAGATATGTACGTATATACATCTGTAAAATGCTAAAATAGCCTCTTAAGGATTATCTTACCTCAAATTCTTACAGAACTCTAGCAAATCTAATTCATTAACATACAGCAAGAAGTTGTCTAAGCAACAGTTATCTTTTCACATCCCTACAACGTAAGATTCAAGGGAAGCTGTAACTGTTAGGTCTCCATCCTACTTGCACACAAAGCCTACATACTAGGAAGGGAATGCGGACAATCAAAGGTGATCCCAGGGTTGTTCTCCTCAGTCTCCTGCCCATTTACTCTCAGTGGGAGTTGGTTCCCAGAAGCTCAACGGAGACCCATCTCTGAGTGAAAAGAGTCAGACGAGTGCATCTCTTCTGCCTGCTAGAATTCTATTCCTTAGTGAAGTCGGTGCCTGTGTTTTATAATCAGGAAGAAATAGCCCCAGATCCAGGATACCTTCTTTCACCCAGAAGAATCAGTCATGAGTGAAGAAGGGAAGATGAGCCTGTCTGCACCTGTGTACCAGCTTCTGTATGTATGTATGTATGTATATATATATATATATATTGCATGCTATGGATCTGACTAGTATAACCGAGTAAATACCATAAGTGGATACTGTGTTCTCAAATTTTAAAATGCAATGCTGCTGAAGGTTGATAAATTAATAATAGGCTACAGGAATTCCCAAATGTGTATCTCTGAGCTACTTTCAAAACCCCAGTTGATCAAGAACTTTCATAGTTCATTTCGTCACAGGTCCTACTGTGATTTCAGCAGAAATAACAAGTTGATGGGTTCTCTGGCGAAAGTGTACCATTTGGACAAGTTAAATGAGTAAACCTGGTTTAAAAAATACATTCACCAAGAGCCTCTGGGCATAAGGTACAGTTTCCAAGAGCCCAAGCATTCTTGGCTACTTGGCAATATTGGAAGGCACTCAAAATAAACACTCTGTTTGCCTGAACTTCAGCAGAGAAAATATCAGCCTGTGTGAGCTAACGTGGATGTTATTTTAGAATTAGTTTTGCTGTCATTTCAGGGTAACTAATACCATTGTTCTCAACTCAAGGCCTTTTGAACTGAGACTGAGAAGGCAGGCAAACTCGGAACTTCAAATGTTCTAGGAAAACTTACGTATGAGTGGATTTGGCCCAGTCATACAGAAGACTTTCTCTTAAGTTACTGAGGTATTAGACTCACAGAGGAAGTTAAAAGATTGGTAACAAGTATAACAAGGGCTGGCTCCATAAGCAAGGAAGCGGGAAATTGCGCTAGGGCTTTGCACTCAGAGATCCACGCTGAGTTCAATGCTCTGCTTCCGCCATCTTGAAATTTTTAATAAACTTGAAGAAAAGGCTCCATATTTTCATTCTGCACTGGGCTTCATGCATTATAGAGGAGTTCTGAACACAGAAACATGGCTTTCTTCTACCTCCTCCCTAGATATCTTTCTTTTTTGTTTGCATATATTTATAGGATTCTCTATCTACGTTAATTGTAAAATGTATCATTTAAGAGTTGAGGCTCACTGAAAGGTTTGGTCATGAAGAAGGAAAGGAAAGAAGATAGAGGAACACCCAGATAGGATGGTAACATGAGAGGAAATGGAAAGCAAGTGTGGAATGCAAAGAATTCTCTGTACAATCTTTGCAACTTTTCGACACAAATAAAAGTATTCAAAAATAAAAAGACAAGCTCATTACCCATTTAGAAATAAGAGGCAACCAGGTGTGGTGGCTCACAAAGTGAGACCCTGTTTCCAAAAAAATAAAAATTAAAAACAAAAACAATCCCTGTACACATGAACATTAAAAGAAAAAGGGCTCTGTCCCTTCTGTTACTGTGTGTGCGCCACGTTGTTCCCCCTCTATGATGACTGTTTGCCAGCTGATTATGGACTGACACCTCTACAAGCTGGGAGTCAAATAAGCACTTTCCCCTTGAAAGAAAAAGGAGGGCCAGGGATTTAGCTCAGTGCCTTGCAAGTGCAAGGGCTCGAGTTCAATCTCCAGTAACCACATGCAGCAGTACTTGGTGTGGAGACTCACACCCAGCAGCAAACAGTACCACATACCATAATGCCAGGCATGGGGGCTCACGCCTGTCATCCCAGCACTTGGGAGGCAGAGGCAGGAGGATTGCTATGAGTTCAAAACTGAGCTCGGGGCCAGCCTGAACTTCAAAAGCAAGACCCTGTCTCAAAAAAAAAAAAAAAAAAAGGAAAATTCTTTAAAACTGATCAAACAAAAAAATTAAAAACAGAAATTATAAACTTAATATTAATCTTATTTTTGAACTAAAGGATCAATTAGATAATTCATTAGATGTTTAGATATAATGAAAAATATGCTTAAAATCAATAGTTTACTTTCAGATTGCACCATTTTAAAACAGGAAATCCCCTTTGTAATTGCAAAAAATGTCTGTAAAATATCTTTGCATGAATTTAGTAAGAAATGTGTGGCAACTATTATTATGAGTAAATTATAAAATTTTGCTAAAACACACCTAAATAAGTGCTGAACTATATTGTATTTCTGAATGGAAAGATTTAACTTTGTAAAGATATCAATCTTGCTCAAACTGACACAATAAGAAAATTATTTTTTTACTTTGGAAATGATATGGTAAAGAAAAAAGTCTCCATACGTCTCAAGGCTAGGAGGCAGGAAAGCATCCTCTGAAGAAAGATAAAGATAAGGTCACAGTCTGACCCTGAGACGTAGGGATGCAGGATCTGCCCCAGGCAGAGATGAACCAGATCAAGGGTAACTTAATACACTTACATTAGTGACTATCTCTTGTATGAGCTCACTTGAAGAAAGGTATTTGGTTTATAGCAGGGAGAATATTTCCTGCCTTGTCACTAGGAAGATTGTTCTTGGGCGAGAGAATTTCACCATGACTGCAGGATAAGGTGAAGGGAGTACACAAAGCTGAGGTGGCAATTTCAAGTCAAGGCAAGGTGATGAGCAGGAGAACATTTTTATTTTCTAAACACACCAAAAGAAAAACATGGAGACAAAAATCTAGGGTAAGGGATCTTCAGTGGCAACATCAACTGTCCTGAATTGAGGGCTTGTTACTTTGATGAGAATAAAATCAATGTTATATATTGTGAAATAGAAAATGCTCAAAGTAAAATAGGGTGAAGGGGGAAAAATAATGAGATTATAACAAAAAAGTAAGGAAATAAATTTTACGTATATAGTGGGGTGGTAGGGTGGGTAGCGCTATGGGAAAAAATGAGAATGAAATTGTGTCTTATACTGGTACAAATCCCCATTATGGAGTGCAATCACGATGCATATATGTAATGCACCAATAAAAATATAAAAAAAATCAATGTGCTCTCTTTTAGTGAGTGCAAAACTAGTAAATTAAGTACTTTAATGATCTCTGCTTCTCAGATAAGGCAATTGACACTGGAACAGTTAAGACTTGTTTCCAGGCTCAAAAAACTAGGACCAGGTAGCTCTAGGGCTTAAAGCCATTCTTCATTTATTCATTCATCAATTGATCACTTTTTGAGCACAATTCCTGTACTGGATGTTGTTCTGCTGACTAAATATAGAGCAGTAAACAAGACACAAGCCAGATCACATACCTACTTTCCTTGCATGTACATTCAAAGAGAAATGCTTATCAAAGAGACAGAGAATATAAGAGCAAAAAAGGAAAGAAGGACTCCTCAATTTTGGTCCTGCTGACAGTTAGGCAGTATAATTTCTTGTTGTGGAGACTGCTCTGTACTGCAGGATGTTCAGCAGCACTCCTGATCTCCTGATCTCTCGATGCCATTAGTACCCTTACTCCAGCTGTGCTATCTCCAAACATGTTCAAATGTGCTCTGGGGAGCAAAACTTTCTCCATGATGAGAATCCTTGAAGCAAGAGCTCCCAGTAATTTCAGGGCATAAGTAATACAAAGAAAACAAAATTAGATGGTGAATAAAGAGACAGAGAGACACCTCTTTAGAGTGGAGGGTTACAGAAGGTTATTCCAAGAAGTGAAAGCCGAGAAACAGGCCTCAATACATAGGAACAGAAAGCTCCAGGCAGCTAAAAGGTGCACAAATGCTAAGGACCTTGGTGGTTAAAGGAATGTAAAGAAAGCAAAGTGGCTGATGTTTAATTTCATGGAGTGGGTGGGCAGAGACCAGATCATACAGCAATATGTAGTTTATTATGGGGGTTGATAGAAGTAATAGAAATAGTAGTCAAGGAGAGAAATAGTGGAGCTAGAACAGCATTTTAGTGGAGGAAATGGGAAGATATTGGACAGATTTGTCACATGCTGATGTAGACATGAGAGGCCTTGCTGACAGATCATACATGAAAAAGTCCCCACAACAGGCCTCATTTTCCATACCATTTTGGAAATCCATCCTTCCACCCAACTGGGCCCAACTTGAGATGTTTCCTTTTTGGGTCAGTCTCTTAGTTTTGGACCCTCTCTTCTTCCACATCTTCTGGTAGATCACCACTGAACTCTGTCCCAGTCAGCATTACGACCAGCAGCCTCATCTTCTCTTAGGCTTCCCACCATTCTTTCACATCTGCTTTCCCTCCAAACACTGCCAGCATTCTAAGTCTCTTGGGAATGAAAGCTGAACATTCTATTTTTACAAATCCAGAAAACTTCTATCTTCATTATGAATTCCAGAGAAAGGCATGAGGATTCTCAGAATCATCTTATAAACAAAAGACATGCTATATGTAGGGATCAAAACACAAGACAGAACAATGAATGACTTTCAGTCTAATGGTACCATGTAGCTAAGAAGGAATATTTTAAAGATGACGCTTCTAGCATATATGCATGTAGCTGGTTGAGCTGTCTCCCCATAAAGAAATATGCAAGTCCTAACCCTTGGTGCTTGTGCATATGACCTTACATGGGAAGAGGGTCTTTTCATATGCAATTAAGTTAAATTAAGATGTTCATATAGTTTAGGGTGGACCACAAAGCCAATGACTGATGCCTCTACGAGAGAGGGGGAGAATATATAGGAATAGGCACGCACAGGAAAAAAAATCTAAGTAATATTGAAGGCACAGGCTGGAGTGATACACCTACAAGCACCAAGGAACATAAAGGACTTCAAGGAGCCTGCTGGAAGGTAGGAAGGGGCAGAAACAACTTTCCACTAGATCCTTCAGAGGCAGCAGAACCCTATCCATGCCTTAATTTGGGACTTTGGACCTCCAGAACTGAAGGCCAAAACTTTCTGTTGTTTTAAACCACAGTTTGTGATCTTTTGTTTTGTTACTCTAAGAAATTAATATCATGCTCATTTGGACAGTTTTAGCTAAGAGGTACATTTTCTCCATGTGTGAATTTTCAGCTAAAAGCCATGGCCCAAAGTATTGTACTTGAATGACAAAGATTAATAAAGGAAGAGTGTCAGCAGCTTGACCTTTGGAGATGATACTATCCACATGCATCCTGGTAAAACTACCTTCCCAACACTTGCTGTAGCTGTTGAACTGAGTTGCTTGGCTAGATCAAGGCTCCTGGGGCCACACTCTTCTCTCAGCTCAGTGAAGAGGAATATATATACCTTGTGGGCCCTTAAACCTGAGACTGTGGCCAAGGAGGCCTCAGTAAAGGCTCCCAGAGCCTTCAAATGTCCTGATGACATTTTACATAAAGCTGTAAGCTCACCAGGTATGCACAATTCCAAAAAGACATGGAACAATCTTCACACACTACACTTGAGTCAGCCACTGCTAAATGCCAGGAGGTGCGCAGAACTGGCACCCCAAGTCCGGCAGCTGCCCCATTCATTAGCATTCCTTTGGATCTACAAATCTTCTCTAGAGTACAGACTGTTGTTATATCTAACTTCATCTCATTTACACTCTATTCTTATAAAGTAAAACATTTTATACATAATTCTTTTTCCTGGAACATGTATTCAATGTAAAAAACACAGGTAAGTACAAAAATTAGGTATAAAAGAGTAGGTGTTTATGTATATGCAGAGATAAAAAGGCAATTAACCTGTGAGTTCAGCTTATAATTTTCTATTCATTTAAAATGCAGATGAATACTATGAGTTTTGCTTACTACACAGAATTATCTTCAATGGTTAAACTATGTTCCATAATAGCGAAATATGATAACTTATCTAATCTACTTTTGTTTTCATTCTTCCTTTGTCCTTACAAAAATAAGATTGTGATAATACATTCTTGAAGGTCAATTTGATACAAACCCAGGATGATTTCTCCAGGATAAAATTCTCACTGTGAACTTGTGATGTCTGAGATATTAATATTTTTAAGGATTTTGAATGCTATGACTTTTGCCACCTACTGTGAATTTCTTCCCTATTCATGCCAAAGGACTTTGCAGTTGTACCTCAAGAAATTTGTTTTTAGGGCCAGGGAGTTAGCTCAGTAGTTCCGGCGCCTGTCTTGCAAGCGCAAGGACCCGGGTTCAATCCCCGGTTAACCACATACAGTACTGGGTGTGGAGACTCACGACCAGCAGCAATCAGTACCACATACCACAGTGCTGGGCGTGGTGGCTCACGCCTGTCATCCCAGCACTCGGGAGGCAGATGCAGGAGGATTGCTGTGATGTGAGTTGGAAGCTGAGCTCAGGGCCAGCCTGAACTACAAAGCGAGACCCTGTCTCAAAAAAAAAAAAAAAAAAAAACCAAGTTTGTTTCTTTCCCTACCCAATTACCACCATATTTCAACATTGCCAAATTTATTTATGAAATGGCAATGCCAGCAATAAAAGCTATACATTTTTCAACTTTACCAAATTTACTTATTAAATCGCTACACTAAAGCCTTTGAATCTATGCATAATTAACTGCTACACACATGAACATATATGTAAAGCATTAAAAATAATCACAGGCTTAGTTATAAGAGCTCAAATTTAAAAGTTTCACAAAGAAAACATAGGAGGTTATCTTTAAGGATATGGGTTAGGCAAATATTCCCTAAGATATAAAATCTGCTAAATTTGATTTCATTCAATCTTAGAAAGAGCAACAATTATTGCACATAGAAAGACCCTACTGCTGAGGTGAAAAAGAGGTGCCACAGACTAATGGAATATTTGTTAAACATGTCTAACAAAAACTTGCATTCTGATATATTTTTAAAACTCCTAAAAAATAATACAAAGAAATAACCCATAGCAATGAAAAAAAAATGCAGAAGCAATCTCAACACAAAATATTCAAATGGTCAATAAACCTATCAAAAGATGTTCAATGTCATGATAAGTTTAAATATAACATCCTCGACTAGTGACGGTGAATCTTTCAGAGACAAATGCACAAACTGCAGCCCAAAACCCACTTCCGTGGCGCAAGTGCTACCACTCCAATTAGACCTGAATACTGAGGCTGTAGTTTAGAAAAAAGCAACTCATTAACATACATTAACAATGCTTGTGTTAGATGGAAAAAAAAATAACATGCCACAGTCACCACCACTATGATCTGAATAATGTTATACATTAAGGAAAACATACGAAGAATATTTATACTGGAAGCAAAGAGCACAGACTAAACTTATTCTCAGAAATCACAATTATGTGTTAAGAGGTTAAGAAAACAGAAAAATAACCCACAGAGTTAGCAGAGTAATAAGTGGATTTACCAAGTTCTCAGTATCCAAGGTCAATAAAATAAAAATTGTCTTGAAAAAGATGAAATCAGACAAACAATACAATGTGTAATTTAATCAGAGCATATAAAGCACTCCAGAATAAATGTAAGCAAATATGTGCATGCCCTGAAAACTGAAATTTGAAAAATACTGAGAAAAAAAACCAAAATAAAACAAATCAATATGTACATTCAACACAATCCCAAATTCCCGAATAGGCTTCTGCAGAAACTGACATTACTCTAAAATCTTATAGAAATGTAAAGAATCCAGATTAGCCAATATATTTTGAAAAGGAAGAATAGTTCAGGAATTCTGATTTCAATATTTACTATAAAGCTCCAGCAGGAAGGATGGGGTGATATTTCCATGAAGGCATTTGGAATAGTGGAATAGAACAGAGAATCCACAAAGAGAAATGTACATTATACAGTGAACTAATTTGAGCAGAGGTCTCAAAAGTAATGAAATGGGGAAGAAAACAGCTTCAATAAATGGTACTAGGACAATGGATTTTTAAAAATAAAGCTGGCTCCATATGTCATATTACTGTATACATGCCAATAATTTAAAAAATTGAATCATAGGCATGAATGTAACTGCTAAAACCATGAAAAACTTACAGAAAATATCAGAAATGTCATGGTAGACAGATTTCCTAGAACACATACAGAATCAAGCATAGTGGAAAATATTAAAAATTGTATTCAACTAAAATGCAAAACTCTTGTTCAAACAATATCATTCAAAAATGGAAAAGACATAAATGAGGAGAAAATACATAAACACTTAGACCTAACAAATAAATTATTCCTAGAATATAGAATACCCTGTAAAGTCAAAAACAAAATAACAAATGATCTGATTTTTTAAATTGGCAAAGTACTTGGTAATGTTATAAAAGGAGATACATGAATGGGTGATGAGTACTCGATGAGATATTTATCAGCTTTAGCTACCAGAAGAATGAAAATTGAGCTATAGACATCCTTGAACTCAAAACATGCTGTACAGTTAACAAGTACTGACAAGAATGTGAGACAAGTGGAGTTCGCATACCTAGCTGATGGACGGATGAAATTTAACAAACCTTTAGAGAACTGTGCAACAGATTCTTACAAAGCTAAACAGAAACTCAGTGTATGACCTGGCCAGTTGATTTTTAGGTATTTATTTAAGAGAGAAGAAAACATATATCCTCAGGGAATTGTACACAAATATTTATAGCAGCTGTATTCATAATGATCAAATATTGGAAATAACTCAAATGTTCACAGGCAGGTAAATAGGTCAGCACATTGTGATATACTATGCAATGGAATATGACTCAACAAGCAAACAAAACAGTGGCATATACAAGAACATGCAAGCATCTCAAAAATACGCTGAGTAAAAAGAAAGTTAAACAAAAAAGTGAAAACATTGATGGCTTCAATTATAAATAATTCTAGAAAGGAAACACTAATCTATAGCATTAGAAAGTAGATCAGTGGTTGCCTGCACCAAGTGTACTGATAGGAAAGACTGTGAAAAAACCCTCAGTATTGAAGGAAATATCTGATATCCTGATTGTTGTGGTTATTGTGAAGGAAATATCTGATATCCTGATTGTTGTGGTTATTGTGGTAAGTACATGGACATACATATATATGATTATACGTACATCTATATGTATTTTTCATCTATTACATATATATTCATCTATTACATATATAGTTCCATGCCAAAAATATATGCACTTTAGGAAAAGAAAAATAGTATGTTTTCCTGACAGGTGGTGTGACCCTCAAATGGGGGACCCTAGAAAACGTCATATATTGTAGAAAACCCATTACACTGCTGGACCTTAGACAAGAAATTGAAAATGCATATGCGGCAATCTCAGTGGACCAAAGTAACCCAAACAGTAGTCCACTGTACTAATGAATGTCTAGAAGCTCAGGGCAACCACTCTGAGCACCTCTTGTAATAGCAGAGGCTAAAGTAACATACTAATTTTATGATGCCTGAATAAATTTAGTATTAAAATATTTATACAAGTTTTTCTTTTCCTGAAGTGTATATATATTTTTGGCTCCCTTCTCCCATATATAATGTCAGATTTCATCAACCTATACAGTTAAAGTATTATATTTTATTCTGTGCTAATTATTCTTCAATAAAGGTGATTTAAAAATAATATCATAATGAAATACAATTACAAACCCACCAGGATGACTAAAATTGTAGCGACTGGCAAGAATAACGGTTGGTGAGGATATGAAACAACTGTAACTCTTGCATATTAATGGGAATGTTTTTGGCAGTTTAAGTTAAATAAATAGCTTCCCTATGTCCCACCTCTCCTAGGTTTATGTCCAAGAGAGATGAACAGATATATTCACAAAAAAACTTGCACAGAACATTCAAAGGAGCTTGATTCACAATATCCAAAGACTGGAAATAACTCAATTATGCATCGACAAGAGAATCGGTAAATTGTGTAACGTTCATACAGCAGACAACAACTGAGCAATAGGGCAACAAACTAATGATGCCTATAACAACATGCACAGATTTATTTCTGAAGCATTATGTTCAGTGAAAAGCAGAAGCGTTTGCAGAATATGATTCCATCCGTATGAATTCAAAACTCCACAGCATGGATTTGTGTGACTGGAAGTCAGAACAGTGGCTACCGCTGGGCAAGGGGACTAACTGGAAGAGGTGGTGAGAACTTTCTAAGGTGATGACTATGTTTTCCATCTTAATCTGGGAAATGGGCATGTTCATCTTTGAGAGTTCATCAAGCTGTACACTTTAAGGTTTGTACATTTTATTTGATGTAGGCTATCTCCGCAAAGCACAGAAAACATAAGAATTTTAAATCAGAAAGACATGGATAGAGAGCTCCTCAGAGCTTGTGCTCATTAGTGCTTATTTTCTTTTCTTTTGATTCCAAAAATGTTAATTATCAAAAATATTCTTCACTAACAACAAATTCCTCTGAGAGCAAAGTGACATGAAACTCCAGTCCTCTGGGGGCACAAAGAAATAAAAACAGGAGCTTTCTGGGATGTGGAAGCTCAAACACTTTGAACTCATAGGAGACAGCTTCTAAATTGGGAACCCAAACATTTTCTCATGCATACAACAGCTTCAGGCAGGCAAAGGACTATTGAAATGGCAAACTGGTCATCAGGGCTGTCTCAAAATGCATTCGAATCAACTCAGTCCCCACTTTAAACAAATGTGGCTTTCTCCAAGAGTTATTCATAACAACTCCTATACTCTGTGGTCACAGTTAATCTGACTTGTGGGGCTCTGAGCTTCAGGGTTGTGTGTGTCAGAGAGTTTCTCAGAGCCATTTGAACAAACAGTCCTTGCCACACAAGAAGTAGTGCATCGCCCATAGCGTTTTATTGTTGCAGTCATAAAATGTGGAGTTGCGTTGACTGCACAGTCCCCGAGGGCACTCCCAAACAAGGGCATGCTCTTCGGCCAGCTCATCAGAGCACAGCTGCCGAGTGCTGCAGTGATGGAGCCGCTGAGCAGCACCTCATTCTAGAAGGTAGCAGTCTTCTCTGATCATGCTGTGGATTCAGCTGCTTACAAAGAATATGAAGACATATGATAAAGGCTGATAAAAGGCTGCTACAACACAGAAGATGTAATCTAAAACTTCTCAAACTCAGAAGGACTCCATTCAGTGCCAGCACCATGCACATGACCTCTGCACAAGATTTCTGCTCAGGACATGCATCTCTTGACTCTAATACTTTCAAAAGGAGGCTCATGCTTTCATTTTGTACTAGGGTGCTGCCTAACACGCAGTAAGTCCTGACTCTGCTGTGAAAGCTCCTCTTACCCACACATTGAGAGTAACAGGGAACTTTGGTCCTATTGTTCTGACTAAAGAGCCTGTCTTTATCTTTTTTTCTACACTCCCTTCAAGGTCTCCTGGTGGAAGAATTCATGTATTGACTCCCGTAGCATTACCAAGGTACTGACCCTCCAGTCTGGCCAGGCCAAAAGCCTGTCCTCGAAATCACAAGTGAGGATGGGGGTGAGATAACGTGAAGATGAAAGGAAACTCGGGGGTGGATTAAGTCAGAGCAATAAAGGAAGGAAAAGAGAAAGTACGGATAAATGTTGAGCCCTTTATTGTTCCTGCTTAGTTTTCTGCCCCTGGCTCCTATCTGGTTTCACTGACCTTTTTCCGCCTCTTTCCAAGCCACACCCTCCATCCACTGCCATACTGGCACGTCTGCAATGCAGATGTGAACAAGGGCATGTCACCCCTCTGAATGGGATCCTCACTGCATCCCCTACTGGTCTCAGACATAATGCTATGTACCCCAGGCCTCCTGCATACATCCTTCTGTTCTTCTGAGACACTCATCTCTCCCACTCTTGTCCCAGTGAATGTCTTGCAATTGCAGGGATCTGCCCTGTCCTCCCAAACTCCTTCAGCCTTTGCTCAGGTGAAACAGACCTTCCCACCCACAGGCTCCTCTCCAGGTCTCATCCAGTGGTTCCTTAGGAAAGATTCAGGTGCGTGACTCTCTCAAAAATCCCCCTGAGTCTACAGACAGGTATGTTTGGTATGAGATTTCTAATAATCATCAGTCCTACTTATATCACATATGTGTGTATATTTTATCAGGTGTTATATCTATAGACCTATCATATATGTCTAAAGCTTCCTCTTAAGTAGCCAGGCTAGTTGGTGAGTTTGTCCACTGGGATGTTAGGAGTAGCAATCATGTCAGAAATGGGTCCTAAGAGACATGATTTAAATGAATAGTTATATCAACATTGAGAAAATTAACATTTGTGGAAAACCTACCATGTTCCAGACAACAAACTAAATGATTTCCATGTATGAACTCACTTGGTTTTCTTAACAATCCTGTAGGAAAAGTACTATTAATGCCCTGCTTGACAGAGGGAGGCACTGTGGCCAAGAAAGATAAATCAATCTGCCAGGAAATGGGAGAGCCACATCTCAACTCAGGATACCAACCGTCAGAGCCCTGTGCATACAGCCCTCTGACACTACTCCCTCTTCTGGAACAGAGAAAGCTCATTCACCTTTTGAATTATATGATTTTTTTGGAGATGTTTAGGGAGCTAACTGAGTCGTAGTTCACCATTGCTGCCACCCATGAAACCATAGCCATACATACATTATATATATACGTGTGTGTGTGTGTACACCTACATTTATTCTTAACTTTTGGCAGGGTTTCCAGTACCAAGTAAAAACACAATACATGAGTGTAGGATTAACCAAGTAACTGTCAGATTTGATAGAAGGCTCACATAGAAACCCATGTTGCTTACTGGGACCCTGGAAAACAGGGTCAGGTGGAAATGATAGAATCAGAAAAATGGTTAAAATAAAACATAATACATGATTCCTATAAAAGGAAAAATAAAGATTGTATCATTTTTAATTTTCCCAAACTTGATCTGGCTTGAACAGGGATTTAAAATCAATCAGAGTTTGCAAAAGCAGATCAATTCCAGTTAGCACAAAGGCGCTGGTTTTCTTTGCAATTGTCCTATTAGTTACCTAGCCTGCTGATTTCATCTTTGCTGCCCAGATGGTAGGTATCTTTGTTATGTTGGACTCCAAATTAAATAATTTACCCAAGACTACAGTCAGTAGTCCTTGAAATAACAGTGCAAGAATAACCTGACATTCTGCCCAATTTGACAATGCTCATTCTATCTCCATTCAGTTTCCAAATTGGTTTCTCATCCTTCTGCAGAAAGTCACAGTGATTTAAACCATCACCCTCCATTAAAAGAGAGTACCTCTCCGTTGGTTACAAAATACTTGTCTCAATTCATGTACTTTTGTTTGAAAATATAGAGTCTGAGCCATGAAAAAATGCAGCTTGAAAAATCTTTGCTTGTCTCTACGTGTTCTTCAACTCCAAAATCCCAATTGTTTTTGGATGTAAAGGAGAAAACCACTAGCTGAAAAGTGAGAAGGATCCATTAAGGAGCATCTCCTTTCTGAAGTTTGTTCTGCCCTCTCCCTGATACCAAGCAACCCTTTTCCTGATACCAAGCTCATTATAGCATTTGTCTTTGCTTGCCTCTTTGCCCTCATACCAATAGACAGCAAAGATTTCACAGAAGGAGCAGAGTAGTATCTGATTTAGGACAGAATAGCCAGGTACTCCACAATGAATAAAATAGAAGATGAAGTGTTTTCTTAACAAGCTCAATTTCACATTGCCACCAAGTTGTTAAAGCATAATTTTTATTCTGGAATAAGGATGCACATATAAAGTGTGAACAAAATATATAGCGAATGTTCGAGTTTTTAAAATTTGCTGTACTAAAAAACATATTGCTCTGTAACCTCCTCAAAATATTTCTGAAGCAGACCTGGAAGTTCTCTTTCATGAATACCTTTATGAGATTTGGTTAAAAAATATGGTAAATGTTGTTGCTGAGTGCCATCCAACAGAAAGGAAGGCTGGTAAAAACAGTATGGTGTACTCTCATCCATCTTATTTGCTTGGTCTAGCATTGTGCAACTTTTGGCTCTTTCCAAAATTCAAAATGACCATGAAAGATAAACACTTTGAGTGGATTCAAGGGATCTAGGCAGTCACAACAGTGCAACTAAAGACACTCATGAAAGTGGATCTCCAGAGCTGCCCCAGAAAGCAGCAAGAATGATGAGAATAGTGTGTACAAAGTGAATGGGAGTATTTTTAAAGGTGAATAACAGCAATGGGATTTTTACTGTAATACGATTTTTAATCTAATATTTTATCAATCACATATCATATTTATGTCAGTATAATAAAACTGAGTTCAGAAATAAGGTCTTACACTTATGGTGAATTGATTTTCAAAAACAATGGCAAGACAACTTGGTTGGGGCAAAGAATAATATTTTCAACCAATGGTAGCATGACTATTGAATATTCATATGCATAAGAATTAAATTTGTCCTCTTCTCGTACGTCACACAATTTAACTTCAAATGGATCATAAATTTAAATATAAAAGCAAAACTCTTAGAAAATAGTATATAAGTAAATTTTATAATCTTGTACTAAGCAAGGCTTTTAGCTATGACACCAAAACCACAAGTGACAAATAAATAAATGTTGGTGATACATTTATTGAGTTGTGATAAAAAATATTTGTACACATTTTATCTGTTAGAGAAATCCCATCCAAAAAGACACCAAAACACAGACAATAAAAATAAAACTAGACAAATGTGATGATATCAAACTAAGAAGCTTCTGCACAACATGGAAATGATTAACAGAGTGAAGTGATAACCTGTAGAGGAAGAGGAAATATCTGCAAACTGTGCCTTCAACAAAGGATTAATATCCATCATATACAAGCAACTCAAAAATTTTCACACCAAAAAATCAGATAATAGAATGTAAAATTTACCAAATGATAAGAATAGATATTTCTGAAAAAAATATATAAATTACCATCAGGTATAAGCAGAAATGTTCAACTTTACTAATTATGAGGAAAATGAGACTTGAAGCCACAGTGAGATACCATCTCACCCTAGTTAAAATGGCTATGCTAAAAACAAAAAAAACAAAAAAACAAAAAAAAAACCAAACCCTAAATGTGGCAAGGATGCAGAGAGAAAGAGGAATTCTTACATACTCTTAATAGGAATGTAAATAAGTACAGCCATTATGGGAAACAACACAGACAGTTCAAAAAAAAAAAAAAAAAACTTAAACCTAAAACTACCATATGCTCTAGCTATTCAACTACTGGGCATATATTCAAAACGAATCAAATCACTGTATCAGAAAAATACATGCACTCCCATGTTTGTTGCAGTATCCAAGGTATGGAATCTATCAAGATACTCATTGGTGTGTGAACAGATAAGAGAAAACATAGCATGTAATCACAACAGACTATGATTGAAGCACCAAAAAAATAAGATCTTGTCATCTGTAGCAACGTGGTTGGAACTAGAAAACATTATAGTAAGTAGAATAAGCCAGGCACAGAAAGGCAAATACCACATATTCTTGCTCATTTGTAGAAACCAAAAGGCTTGATTTGGTCATTACAGGTTAAGCATGGTGGATGGAGAGGAAAGGAGAAGTTGGGTCATGAATATCATAGGAATAATATGTTCTTGTGCTCTACAGAACAAGAGGGTAACTATACTCTGTAATTTATTATATACTTTATAAAGAACTGGAAGAGAGGAGCTTCCCAACACAAATAAATGACAAAGGTTTAAGGAGACAGAAATACTAATGACCTTAATTTTCTACGGTAGTTTACTGTGGCGTGAAATTGAATAAGAAACAGCCAGCTGATTAGTTTAGCACAGTTCTGAGTGTGTCTGGATAACAGACTTAATGAAGAGCGAATATCCACCCTGGGTGTGGGTACCACCAACCAATAGGCTTATAGCACAGATTGAATACAAAGAAAAAGAAAGATGTCTCACTTCTGTTTCTTTGGAGGAGCTCCAGTCTACCCTCCATCACCCTTGCATATGTGTCACTTGGCTTCCAGATATTTCAGATATTTCAGCCCTACAGCCCAAGATCTTTTTTATTTCTGATATAATATCTCATATAAGACCCTGCAGTGAGTTCCAGGTCTTCAAGTTTTGACTGAATCTTTCGTTCAGATCTCTACCACAGAGACAGCCCTTTTCATTCTTCTATACCTGACTGCAGGAGGCCTTTGTAAGCCTAATATTTATATCTGTGTTTTGGTATACATTATCCAACTTGTAAATGTGAAACTGTTGTACTGGACATTTTTTCTAAAGAAAATATACACATGGTCAATAAGCTCATGGAAAGATTCTCAACATCATTTGCCATTGGGGAAACGGAAATTAATATCACAATGATCTACCCTGTTACCCTGACTAAAAAGGCATAATCAAAAAGACAAATAATAACAAGTGTTGGCAAGAAGATGGAAAAATTGGAATTCTCACATACTGTTAGTGAGAATGCAAAGTGCTGCAGTCTGTTGGGAAAACAATTTAGTAGTTCTTCAAAATGTTAAATATAGAGCTATCATATGACTCAGAAATTCCACTCCTAGGACTTCACTCCCAGAAGGAACAAAAACATATGTCCACAGCACTATTCATAAGACTCCAGAAGTGAAAAAACACAAATGACCTTCAACCAATGAGAGGGTAGGCAAAATGTGATATACATAAGAAAAATGTTATTTGGAAATAGAAATAATAAAATACTAATAATGTACTAAAACATGGATAACCCTTGAAAAAATATACTAAAGGACAAAATTCAGAAACAAAATAATAACAGATTTTATGATTCCATTTATATGACAGATTCAGAGTAGACAAGTCCATACAGATAGCAAGTAAAGTGGTGGCTGTCTGGGACTAGAGGTTGCAGTGGAAGACACAGGCAGTGACGACTAATGGGTATGGAGTTTCTTTTTGATATAAAAATACTCTAATTGATTACAGTGATAGTGGTACAATTCTCTAAATGTACTCAAAATCATTTAATTGCACATTTCAACTAGGTAAATTGTGGGGGAAGTGAATTATAGCTCAATAGAGCCAATTTTTAAAAACATAATGTTTAAGTAATCATTAAAGTTTAAGCATATTAGCTGCTTTTCCCCACAGTCTTTTCCAGTTGAATGACTCAAAATACCCACAAAGAACTCAGCAATGCACACACTATAACCGATGCCTGATTTCCTCCGGGCCACTAAACAAGTAGAAATGTGAATTATTTGATTCTCTTGAGTGGACTGAGTTTTCATGATATTGCCTTCTGCATCTTTGCTGTGGTTCTCTTATCCACCAAAAACCTCAGTACTGACTTTTCCAACACAAGATTAGCAAATCTAGGAATGATAACAAGTAATTTTTTCTTATTTTCAGGTTTGTTTTGCTCAAACAACTCAAAAGTCAGCTTCTCCTTCAGGCTATGATAGCATTTATAATCAGGTCCTTTTAGAAAAGTTACTCTAAAGAATGTGTTATATATCAAAGGTTAACTTTATCTAGTCTTTAAAAATACAAACTACTGGGTCATTCCCCAGAGTGTTATTATTTACAGAGGACTTTTCCCCTGCCTCCAGTATTTTCATGGCTGTGTTGCTGGGAGGCTCTCAGAACAAGAGCTACTGTGGAATGCTGAAGAATTCTTTCCCTAGGATCCTCTGCAGCTGTATTACTCAATTATTCCATTCCCATGAGCTTCCCTTTAGGGACAGTAATTTTTCTCACACGCATGCACACCCACACACAACTCCTTAAGGCTGAAATCCAAGATCATATGATGAATTTGGGGAAGGAAGGACACAACACTGAAGAAAAAGAAGAACAGGGAACCATGGGAAGTAGCGGCACTGTTTACAGTGTTGTCATGGAAACAGTCCAAATTATGGGGCTGTGGTGAGTGGATTAGAAGCTAATCAGGCAGCAGAGCAGTTATTCCGTGGCTGAAGGATGAACTGAATGCATCAGAGCACACAAGAATTCAGTAATGGCGGGCATTTCCATAATGAAATCTCTAGAGAAAGAACAAATTCCAAGTACTGTTGCCAGATAAACCACATGACACCCAGTTAAATTTGAATTTCAAATAAAACGCACATACTTTTGTTGTATAGCTCTCAAATATTGCGCAGGATATACTTACACTAAAATTGCTTTTTTGTTTCCAAATTTAACTGGACATCCTATATTTTTATTTGATAATGTAGGAATCCTAATTCTAATAGAAGAAAGGTTGACCTGGGTAACACCAGGTTGGTGTGAAAAGAAAATTTTGAATACAATCAAAGTACTCTTCCCCTCCAGCACAGAGAAAGACATAAATATCAAACTAACTTCCTAAAAAATGAAGAATAAAAAACTCATTGCGCTAAATCTTCCAGACTTGCATGAGGTTCATAGAGTCCCATAGCACGAAGGAAATTTCTTTCAGACGAGTAGGTGAAAACTTGGAATCCAGAGTGCCAAGAGTCCACTGTGCTCTCAACTGGCTCCACCTCCACAGCCAGCCTTAGATCTCATGGCTGTAGCATCACTTTCAGGCTTCTAGATCCATCTTTGCCTGAACACAGGGTGAGCCAGAAGTGCCTGGACATCCATATTCCCCTTCCGCAGGGATTAGGTTATAAAGCTGATGGGCTTTTCAGTGCTGAGAAGACTACACTGTACTCCAGTGTTCATGTGTGGAATCAAACTTAGGCTTAGAGGGAAGAATTTTAAAACCTTGGAACCTTGTGAAGCCTCCCTCCATTGTTCATCCTGTTCCCCCTACCATTTCTTTCAATATGAATATGGTGTGACTAATTTTTTCATATTAGTCCTTGTTTCAAAGACTGCACCTGGGGGACACAGAAGAAGGTAGAACTGATCCCATGTGTCCAGAAGATCTGAAGGATCCACATGTGACCCAAATAAGCTGTGGCAGACACTAAATGCCTAGACACTGCACATACCCTTTCTTGGGCCCTGTCTAAAGAACCTGTGCTGTGTTGCACTTGTTTCAGAAAAAGCAATTTTTTTACTTATCCTCAGAGGCTAATACATGATGGCTGCAAGCCACTCTGCAATCTCATCATTCCTTGCCAGTGATTGGTTTTGGAGTACGCACGTGTGGCCCTCTTCTGGCCAATGGAGTAGAAACACAGTTTCACTGAGCTTTTGTACACGCAAAAAAAGAGTGCTGAGGAAAGAACAACCTCTTTTTCATCTGCCCTCCTCCTGATGATGCTGAGGTAAAGAAATGATTTTTGCAGAAGCAACAAGCATCTGCAGCCATGAACATAAACTCACAATACATTGCTCAGCTCCTGATATCAAATTAACCCAAGAACCAACATCTCCAAACATCTAGCTCTTTAAGAAAATCAAATCACTTCTTTGGTCTTAAGCTATTGCTGATTATTTTTATTTTTATGTTTTTGCTTACCAGATTAAAATACACTGCAATGACAGGCAATCAGGAAACCCTCCCAGGAAATTGAGTAAGAAACTGAATGTTGTAGTTTCAATTCCTTTGGGACTGTGAACTGTAAGAATGCATGTTTTTGTTGGCATCTTAATTATCTTTCGTTACCATAGGTAGAAACACATCATCTTCAGGCCAAAAGAAACCCAGGAAGGAAGGAAACTGAGCTGACAGACTGTTCCTTTTATAATGTTAATTTTTGTAGTGACACTGGCTTCAATTTCCTTATCTGTTAAGTGGGAATAATCATTCCTACCATGTAGAATGATTTTAAACGATATTTAATTTGTGATGTGCCTTGTTCTACTTTCTTTAAATTTAAAATAAAGAATGAAGTATTCTAGCCTTATCCAAAAAAAGCTTAAAGCTTTGTTATTCAATAGTGTTTAGAAGACAGTGTGGCTGAACTTGCAAATGAGTGTCCCCTAAAAAGACATTGGCAACTGATCAAACTTTGCCTTCGTTTCTCTGTGGGAAAAGAGAGCGAGAGGGACACAGAGAAACCAAGTCAGAAAGACAGAGAGAGACAGACAGAAACAATTTTAAAGAAAGCAGAGGCGAAGACGTGAAGGTAGAGTAAGCAGAGAACAAAAGGAGGAGGAGGAAAGAAAAGAAAAATGATAGACATAAAATAAGATATAAATTTGATCAGAAACCCAAGCAATGTCATGAAGTTCTCATTTATGAACAAAATCCAACATCCATTCACGATTAAAATGCTATGGAAAACTGGAATATACAAACTTTATCTCAATCTAATAAAGGCTATTATTTATGAGAAATCAACAGCCAGTGTAATACTAACTGGTCAAAAACTGAGGGATTAGAGTTAGGTTTTCTATACTCAGCTATATCGCTTGCCTTTTTTTAAATAGTTATTTTATCTTGAGGTCAAACTTTTGCCAAGTTGTTAAGTTGCCCATTCTGGGCTCAAACTTGTAATCCTCCTGCCCAGCTTCCCAAGATGCAGGGATTACAGAAAAAAAAATAAAATTATTACACAGCCCTCTTCCTCATATGTGAAAAAAATAGAAGCTATCAAAAGTTAGATAAATTGCTCAATGTTACACAGCCAATTGGTTGAGTAGAGATTAAACCCAAGTATGCCCAGGTCCACAGCCTAGTTCTTAGCTTCTTTTTTGCTACATGCCACTGAAGACCAGTTACTGAGAATGAAAGTATACATAATACATCTACCAGGGTGTCATGAATTAGTATAATCATGCCAAGCATATACACTTCAGATTCACAACATAAGTAAAAGAAAACCAACCGAAATGCATCAGCATTATAGGCTGGAAGTTCACAGCCCACGGTAGAGATACAATGTAAATATATACATGATCGCAATGCATGATCACTCTGGAGATCTACTGCAAGTTTTATAAAGAAACTGGAGAGCCATTTCAAGTTTTACAAAGAAAATATCTGTCATGGTTGATCTTCCAGGATGAGTGAGGACTTACCAGAGAAAGAATCGTAGTAAAGAAGAGGAAGGGAATAAATTGCTTCTAAAAAGCATACAAAGTACAATTTATTTTGAGAGAGGTGAGCAGGTGAATGCATTAGAAGTAAAAATTGCAGGAAATGCCATTTAAGCTTCAAAAATATCCTGAACCCACATAACGTTAATTTCCCTTCTCAGACCCCAAGGAAGGATTTAGGCATGGAATAAACATTTTTGAAAAATTTCCATCAATTTTTTTCTCTACCACATACATGAGATGAACTTTGAAATTCTCCAGTGATTGATAGCAATTTCATGTGATTTTTTGGAATTAGTTCTAATAAATGTTAGATTAAAATATAACAGTACACTGCAATGCCTGTCCACGCACATATTACTCATTTCCCTTGTGATGTCAGGGGAGACAGAGGGCAAGGATGCTACATCTGTCCGCTTCACAGGTCCAAGAGGAAGCAATTTTCCTGCAAGAATAGCTGTTTGGTGAAAAGATGAAAACACTGGTCAGTAAAAAATAAAGAAGGAAGGGGAAGGTAGAAGAAATGGGCAGGAAACAAGAGAGGGAGAGACAGAGACAGAGAGACACAGACTGAGAGAGAGACAGGAAGTGACTGAGAGACAGCCCAAGGACGTCAAGATACCTGCCGGCCCACCCTTTCTGAGTTGTTTATACTTATTAAATAAATAGTCCCAAATTCTTCCTCTTTTGTGTAAAAGGAGCATTACTGAACTAATATCTCATTTAATAATACAAAAAGCAGCAACTGATTTTGATCCCAGTACACCGAAGTCACTGGTAAGCATGTGATTAAGTCTGAATAAGGGCTACAAGCAGGACAAAGCTGAGAAGCATAAAATATGAACCCAATAACTGACTCCACAGCCATCTCCTAATAAGGAAAATTGATGACCATTTTCTTGCAAAGGAACAAGTCTGGGTTATAGTGACCTGAAAATAAACTCACTCAGATGTAATGCTAGGTCAGGTAGAAAACTCCAACAGCCACTAGGATACTATGGGTAACTCTACAACTAAAGTCAAATGAGTTGAAGGGCCAAGAGAAAAGCAGCTTTTAAGACTGTGATTTATTAATGAGGGAGTATAGAAATTTTAGCTCTACATGTGTTCACACACTCATTCATTCAGTGGACAATCTTTGAGTAGCTGTTACAAAGTAGGCTCTGTTAGGTAGCATGCCAGTGAAGGAACTAGGTAAAGAAAGGAAAACAGACAATGAAGAAATACATCAGTTAAATTTTACAGAATGAGAAGTGCTTGAAACGCCCCCCCCCACACACACACACATTTCTTTCCCGAACAATTCAGTCCATAGGCCAGGAGATAAATGATTCTGGACTAACAGAGACATGACAATTAAACAGAAATCAAATCCTGCACTCAGTCTTTTGGATATAAGGAGATTATAGAGATAGTTAGGCAACTTTGCTGGGCATGGGTATTAAAATGCAGTCGTGTACTAATGGTAATTTCCTAATGTTGATGGTGATATTGCAGTCACTGTTTGTAGGAATCACTGTACTGTATTAGAAAGGATGGAGCATTGTATTGGCAACCTAGTCTCAAATGGTTTAGGGAAAAATTTCTTTGTTCTAGCGATGAAAGCTTTCTGTAATTTTGAATTTAGCTGAAATAAATCTTCAAAACTAACACAAAATGCAATAAAACTTTGCTTCTCAATACTGAAATACTATATTGACAATCTACACTTTCTATACCCCTTGGTCCTATTCAACTTAATGCTAAGCATTTTACCAGATGCAAAGTCTGTGACATAATTTTCACACAACATGATCTTATCTATGGAAGAGCTAGGGCAGAATACAACTATTAAATCCAGAAAATTTATACAAAGTGCTAAAGGAGTCACACAGCCAACACGGGGGATTCTGAGTAGTTTTGAGCTAGTAGTTGATGTCAGCCTACCCAGGAAAGATGAGTTTCTGTTGAAGAGCATAGAAAAAATGAAATAAGAATTGGGAACCAGATAGAAAGGATCTTTAGATGTGCTAATAACAGCAACAAGACAAGGAAGAAGTTCTAAACCTCTGCAAGCGTCAAATGAGGAAATGGCTGTGGCCAGATATATGATAACAAAAAGAGCTAGCAAGGCAAGCAATGGCAGAGAAAAAGAAAGGTAAGGAATGAAGGCAGTTGGATTTTTCAATGGAAAGAAACAAGCTTGGTCCTCTTTTTTTTTTTTTTTTTTTTTTAAGACAGGGTCTTGCTTCATAATTCAGACTGGCCCTGAGCTCAGCCTTGAACTCACACCACAGCAATCCTCCTGCCTCTGCCTACCCAGTGCTGAGATGACAGGCGTGAGTCACCATACCGGTCACTGTGGTATGTGGTACTGATTGCTGCTGAACATGAGTCTCCATGCCCAGTATATGGTTACCAGAGGACCAAACTCAGGCCCTTGCACTTGCAAGACAGGCTCTGGAACCACTGAGCTAAATCCCCCACCCAAGCTTCGTCCTCTTAAGTCTAAAGCATGAGTTGACAGATGTAAAAAGACAATAAATAAAAGACAATAAATCTTCCAACCTTGTGAGTCAGACAATCTCTAAAGCAACTACTCAGCTCTGCTGGTGTAATGCAAGAACAACCATAAACTATAGTTAAACCAATAGGCATGGTCATGCTCCCATGAAACTCAATTTACAGTAGTAGGCATGTGGATCAGATGTGGCCCCTGAGCCTTAGTCTGCCAGTCCCTGCTTAGAGACATCCGAATTAACTCTGACCTTGACCTGAGGTGACTGAACAGTGATCACACTCCTAAGCTGAAAAGAAAAGTCAGAAGGTGGAGATGTTCGACATAATGCCAGCAGTTTCACCTGACCCATACTGCATTTGCAGGCTTGACAGGGAAAGGCTAAGAGGGTCAAGTGATCAGAGGTTTGGCCATAAAAAAGATTATGGAGATGGGAAGAACGGGGCAATTTGTGCAGGTGTTCGAAAAACAGGGTTAAAAAAGTGTGGCTATTCATAGTGTTTGGAAGGTCCAAGCCTCAAAAGGGCTGTTACTGCTTTTTATATTTTGTTGTTCCATTTTAAATAGTGGGTGGAAGGTGGGAGGAAATGATATCAGAATGACTGTATTTAAATGCAAATTTGACTTTACTGTGGACAATAAAACTCACTGCCAGTATATCAAGATCAAGACATCAGAGAAAAACCCAAAGATTTTTAGAAAGAATATTTCATGTTGGAAATTTTAATACCAAAAATGAATAGCGAAGGGTGGGAATGAAGCAGCTGGGAGGTCAGAAGCGAAATGGGCATCATATTATTCTTCCCCATCCTCGCCTCTCCTGAGGAATGTCAACAGTGGAAAGCAAGCCATTTACAGACTGTAGAGGAATTCAGACTTGTCTCCAGTTCTTGGAAAACAGAATGCAATTTGCAGTGTATCATTTTAACTGCTCCTGTTATTAACAGTGTGATAATAAACAAAGACTCAACAGTTCTATAATAGTTTTAGAGAACTGTAAACCAAACATTCTGTATCTTTAATATAAATTTCTATATTAGAAAAAAATGACTAAAAAGAACCCCTCATAGAGTACTAATATATATAAATTAAGCATGTTCTATAAGTTCTGGATATTTAGTCAAGAGCTAGACAGACTGAAGCACTGATGCAATTCAATGGGGAAAATTTTGTCTACTTGTTTTATAAGAATCGATAATACATAAATCATGCATCTGTTCAAGATAATATAGCTGTTTTATAAAGAGGCAGAGAGAGTGCCAGGGATTTAGCTCAAGTGGTACCGTGCCTGCTTTAGAAGCACAGACGCTGGACCCACAGTCCTGGAGGGAAGTGGGAGGAAGGCAGGGAGAGAGACAACAAAGCTACAGAAATCCTGAGTTCCTGGCTGACCGCTTGAAGCAGACCTGCCCTCCAACCTGGACTACACATGTCGAGCCTTAATCCAGAGGGGAAGCAGATTTATTATGCCTTAAGCCACTGAAGCATGGAGGCCTCTTATAGAGTCTCAACCAATTCTAATTTATATTTATATTACAATATTAAAAGTATATAATATAACTTTAAATGCACTGAAAATGTTTGCAAAGATATTCCACAAATTATTCGGAATGGTTATTCCTGGGGAACCAAGATGACAAACAGGGCTGAATTTTACTGGATGGATTGAAAGAGTAACTGAGCAGAATCCCCTGGTCCAGAGCCCATTCCAGACACAGGAAGCAGGCTCCTCCGTCTACTGGATGTCCAGAAACATCACTCTGGGGTGGTTGAGAGAAACGTGGTACAATGAGAGCTTACTCACGGTGGCGAAAGTGGCACTGAGAGTCCAGCAGGAGTGGTGGGAGTGCCCACAGGCTCAGTCTCTTTACCTGCCTATTCCTTGGTGTGACTGTGCTCCCAATTACCAGTGGCATAGAGTAAGGAAAAGCCAGTAGTTGCTTGGGAGTGTCTGAGCCCTGGGCAAGGTGGCAGAGGACTGTTTCAGTGATGGAGTCCAGATGTCAGAGCAAAAAGTATTGTATGACAGAGAAATGGGACGGAGATGCATGCAAGCATGGCAAGACCTGGGCTCCGCAAATGAACAGAAAAATATTTCATAAACATCCCACCAAATTGACAGAAAATGCTGCATAAGATTTAGCATAAAATACCTAATGTACTTTCTTCCACTAAACTGAGAACACAGACTTCTGCGGCTGGACTATTTTTCTTACAGACAGAGTGGCGTCCCGCACTCTGTGGAGTATTTATCAGCAGCCCCGGGATCTATCCAGGACATTCCAATGGCACAATCTCCCTCATCTCCTCCACTGTGACAATCAAAACTTTCTCCAAAAACTTCCAGATGCCCTCTGGGGAAAGTCCTTCCCTCTCATCTAGGTCAAGGACCACTGCATTAAGTGGACTAATAAAAACCACTGCCTTCTCTCTGACATATTTTCTGTTAAAATCTCACAGCATAGTCAGGCCTTTGGGATATAAGCAGAGCCCTGAATCTGCTGGTTACTATGCCTGGACAGGCTTTGCAAACTTGTGGCTGACACAAGCCGGAGCATTACAGTAATTAGTGGGGATCATAGAAGTAGGATTCAGAAGGTCAAGGCAAATGGGCTTAATAAATAAGAATCCATTCGAAAAGGATAAATGTAAGCTTAGTCACTTGAATCCAGACCATCATGAAAAGGTAGCAACTTCACATCTGCAAGTATAGAAATTTCTGCAAGAATGAATGACAACTCAACTGCCAAAGGGAGCAACTACTTTTTGAAGATACTTCATGCAGACTCCCAGCAATCAGTTATGTTGGCTGGTAATGGGCTCACCTCTGGCAGATGTCACCAGGCTTTGAGAGACTCAGACACGTATCTGGAAGCTTCATAGCGTAAGGTGTTAAATGGCAAGCTCCAGCTCTGATTACAGAGAGATTGTTTGAAGTCAATCTACCACTCTGTGTCTACTTACCAGAGGACTTTGACCAAAAAGGCAGAATCCAAGCTAGATCTAAGGCTCACACTATAACATATTTTTATTTTCATAATTTTATTTGCATGCCTAAAGAAATGACTTAGATGTTTTCAAGTTAATATTCCATAAAAGAGTCCATCATCCTTGTATGATGAAAAAAATAGACAAATTTTACAGGTAAGAGATTTGAGAATAATGATATCACAACTAGTTTAATAATATCAACTTATTTAGAAAACATTAGAATAAAAGTAAGCAAAACAATGAAGATAATTCAGGCAACTTCAAACCTACATATGTATTGTATTTATTTAATAATATTTAAGCCACATAAAGATTCAATGACATCATAGCATACTAAATGGATAAGCATCTCAAGCAAAGAGAATAGAGACAAAAGGCCGGGAATCCAGCCACTGTGGGACACAGGGCCATATAGGAGCAAGCCTGCCCTTTAGTTACTGGTACCAGTGGTAGATGCTTATCACCTCTGACAGTGAGTTGTCAACCTCTCCCTGCCTTGGCCTTTTGTTGTTGGCAGACACAGTTCCCACCAAGGGCAACAATGCCAGATACTAGCCCTTACTCTGCTAGACTTACTGCAGTATGGACAGGGCCACATCGCCCAATTCTGACAAGTGAGACCTGAGAATAAACCTCCAAGGGAACTCTGGGGAAACATTTTCTTTCAAGACAACAAAGGTGCAAATGCTCCCTCTTCTTTCCTGTCTGCACATCGCATCAGACAGTGCACTGACACTTATCAACATAGACATCTCTGATCAGGCCAGAGAGATGAACTGCATCTGGATACCGAGTGTAGAGAGTTGTGCCTCTGAACTAAGCCTGGAATTGTGCTCCATACTTATGCCTGTGACGTAGGAACTCTAAAGTGGCCCCAAGGATCTTCTGATATTTGTGGCCTTTGGCTGCTCTACTCAACATGCTTCTAACAAAATAAATACAGAAAGGTGACGAAACATCCATTCCGGGATTGCAGCCATTTATTTCCTTGTTAGCTCATGCTGCCATTGCCTTCCCAGCCTGCGTGTCTTGCTAAAATGAGAAGCCTACAATCAGCTACCAGTGGGACACAGGGGCTCTCTGTCAACCGTCTTCTCAGTAACTGAATTCTTTCAGTGACCAAACTCAGTTTGTAAATCAGTCTTTCTTTCTCTGGTCAAGCCTTCAGATAAGATGCAGACAAGGCTACCTCATTAAATGCAGCCTCATACAGACCCTGGAGCAGAGGAACCAGCTAAGCTTGTCTACATTTCTAACCACAGAAACTGTGATATGAAAAGCTGATATAGTTTTAAGGTAAAAAATTGGTGATAATTTGTTACACAGTAATAGCTAACTATGGCAATGCCTGTGTGAGACAAAAATGTTCATACTCTTGTACAGTTTGGTTATATGTCCTGTTTCATGCATCCCACAGGAGCCTGCCTGACATACTGAGAGCTCTTTTATGCAGATGATATCTTTCTGTGTTCACAGTGCTTCACTTGCTTATTACGAGATCTATTCCCTTTATATACCTGCTATTATAAGACTCAGAAAAAGGCTCTACTGTGCTGACTTTATATTCAAATGAACAGAGAGATTCACAGAATTTTCATGTGTTCCTCATTAAAATTGACATTTGAGGATGATTCATTTCAGTTAAATGCATTCTAATTATCTTGAGCTAGCAAAAAAGAATTATTATACTTATTAATAACATTTTTACAGCATTCTTATGCAAACAGACATTTTCTACATTCGATTTTCTTATTAAAATCAAAGCTTGGAGATGGATCCAAGTCTTCATTTTTCCACCATAAATCCATCATCGGAATTTAATGAGGCCAAATGAGCTGTCAAATTAAATTAATACTGCTAAAGTAAATGTACAGATGAAATCCATGTATGCCTACTCACATATACGTGTGTTTGTTCTGATTGATAAATTTAGCAGTAGGTGGTTTCAGAGTGGAAGAATATCATGGTGATTCATTATCTGTTTAATAAATGCACCTGTCTGCCAGTTATTTGGGAACATGTGATACTAATAAGTACCTCATTGGTTAATATAGGAAAGAATAATGAACCTAAGAAATTTATTGATAATTTAATATGTAACTATATTTCAGTAAGTTCAGAATAATTCAACATTGGGAGTCTACTGGGGACTCCATGTCTTCCCCCAATTCATATGGTAATCTATGAACTCTCAATACAATAGCATTTGGAATTGGAACTGTTGAAGTAATTAGATCGAGGAGAGGTCACAAGGGTAAAACCTTCATAATGAGATTATTACCCTTAGAAGAAGAGAGACCAGAGCATAGTATAGAATTTCTCTGGTTTAATCTATCCATTCAGTAGTATTTTGTTAAAGCACCCTGAGACGGCAAAGATAGAGTTTATGAGAAATTTTCCTCTTATTTGGTCTTGAATGATGGTTTTCAGCCTTCTGGTATTTTTTTTACTTTAACATATAAAACATGATGCTCACATGCATGATAGCCTCCTGTGAGAGTACAGTCCCTAAAGCTATACATAATTAGCAGCAGCTTCTGTCTTGTAATCAAAGAAGTATATCAGGATAGGTTATGCATCATTATTATTGATTTAACCTTACATTTGCTAGGTTTTAAATATGTAAATTATATCATAATTTGAGACTTATCCATGTTGACCCATATCAACCTACTCTTATTTTTATTAAAATTATTTGATAATTAATTGACCTATTCTTATATAGGTAGTATCTTTCCAATTTTGTTCCACTTTTATGAATGCTGCAATGAATATTGTCATGCAAGAATATGAAGATTTCCCTAGAGCAGTGATGGCAAACCTTTTAGAACTCTCGGTGATAACAAACGACGAGATGCAGAGTGCGTGCCACAGGTTCGCCACCACTGCCCCAAAGTATCTAGTTTCCTTTCAGTATTGATGAGGATTGATTCCAGAACTCCTCAGCAGATATCAAAATTTGTTGATGACAAATTCCTTTACCTAAAATGGCACGGTATTTCCAAAAAACCTACACATATCTTCCCATGCACTTTAAATCATCTCAAAATTATTTATAATACCTGATGCTGTGCACAAAATAGTTATATTGAGAAATGACAAAAATGTGTATATTCAGAACAGAGGCAATTATTTTTTGAATATTTTCAGTCTGTTTGGTTGAATCTGCAGATGAGGCACCCGCAGATATGTAGATCTGATTGTGTATACAGAAGTGAAGTGGATAATTCAAGATCCTGACATTTCTTCAGTTTTATCAGACATCATTATATTACTCAACATAGTAAGCAGCTAGAAATTTACATACTTACATGCAGTGGATAAAAACTTCATTTATATATGTTAAATTACTACTATTTTATACATTGATATACTTAAAAAATGTACTTTTGTTTCTGCCGGATGATTAAAGAGAAGGAATAACTTCTACTTTTACAAATTCACTTCTACCCCATTTCATTCTGACCCACTGTGTTCAGTCTGTTTGTCACCCCTTGAGCTCAGTCCCACAAGGGGTGGCAGTGCAGATGAGTCCTGATTCAAGACCTGTAGGTAGCATTCCCTGCTACAAATCTTCTTTTCTTTTCTTTCTTTACTTTACTTTTATTTTATTTTATTTTTTTGGTACCAAGAATTGAACTCAGTGCCTCGTGCTTGCCAGGAAGGTACTGTGCCACTGAGCTACATCCTCGGCCCCCTGCTAGAAATATCAAGCCACTCATCTCACCTCTCTTAACTTTTCTTTTATCATAATCAAAGTGGAGCAACATTTACCACCTTGAGTAAACAATAAAGAGTAAACAAATGTTTGACTAAAGTAAAGCATTTAGAGGGAGAAATGATTTTTAAAAGGACAAAATATAGCACTCTGGGAAGCTGAGACAGGAGGGTCACAAGTTCGAGGCTAACGTGGGCAGTATACTATACATATACTATATAATTTTATGTAGAGGTATTGGGTTAATTCCTCACTATCACCAAGAAAGGACAAAATGAATTCTTGGTTCTCAAAGTTAATTTTTTTTCATCTTCTCTATTTTAAAGCAGAATCTTACTATGTACTTCAAGCTGGCCTTGAAATCATTATGTAGTCAAAGATAGCCTCAAACTTATGGTGATCCTCTTGCCTCAGCCTCCAAGTGCTGGAATTATAGGCATGCACCACCACACCTTTCTCAAAGGCTATTTTTGTTGTTGAATTAAGAAAGTGTGTGTGTGTGTGTGTGTGTGTGTGTGTGTGTGTGTGTGTGTGTGTAGAGAGAGAGACAAAGAGAAAGAGAGAGAGAGAGAGAAGATGACCTCAGTTAGTCTTGTCCAAGTTTTGAAATCAGTGAGTAAGAGGAATCTCTGGAAGCAGTTTCGCATAAACAAACTACACTGGGTCAGTATCTCCACAAATTTCTCTAAAGATTTCAAGAACCAGAGGCACCTATCAACTGAGTGATATGCAGAAAAACATTTCTCCCTTTGCTGGTTCAGTCGCTAAAATAACATCCCTGGGTGAGCTGTTTCTGTTGCAATATTTTCTTGCTGTGTCTACAGAATGCCAAAACAAACAAAAACTAAAGCATACAGCCAGACCAGGTACTCGGCGCTTTAACAATCGGTTGCTTTATTGACTTCATCTTTTCTTTTCCTAATGCATTGGGTCAATTCAGCTTTTGTATATAGAAATGACTTTAGTGTTTGTATTTGAATTTCAGATAATTTGTGTTTGATCAGACATAAAGCTGACTCAAAGATTTCTGAGTTTACATTTACTAAAATGTTTTCCCAAATTTAGCAAGGAGAGTTTTTCTTCCTTCTAAATATATCACAGATTTTTCTAGTAAATACATTTATCCTTCAAATAGTAATCATGAAGATGTAAATGAGTTCCAGTATATATAGTTAATACTGTGAAATAGAAAATATTTAAACAGAAAGAGGGTGTAGGGGTAAATAACGAGGGGGAAAAGAATGTGATATTAATTAAAACAAAGGAAACAAAGCTTATGTATATAGGAGGTGGAGGGCCGCAGGGTGGGTGGGGGAAGGGGAAAAATGAGCATCAAGTCATGTCATATTCTGGTACAAACTCTCAATGTTGAATGCGATGATGTGTATTTATAATGTACCAATAAAGATCTGAATTTAAAAAAAAACAGTAATCATGCACTCCATTCTTTTCATTTACAAGCAAAATTATGTTTCCTCCTACTCCTTCCTAGACCAGCCAGGGCCTTGCAATACCCACAGATCCTCTGAA
>PVIR01006711.1:0-64588 GCA_004026965.1 Petromus typicus | reverse complement strand
AGGCTGGCCCTGAGCTCAGCCTCAAACTCACATCACAATCCTCCTGCCTCTGCCTCCCGAGTGCTGGGATTACAGGCGTGAGCCACCACGCCCGGCACTGTGGTATGTGGTACTGGTTGCTGCTGGGTGTGGGTCTCCACACCCAGTATTGTTATGTGGTTACCGGGGAATCGAACCCAGGTCCTTGTGCTTGCAAGACGGGCGCCAGAACCACTGAGCTAACTCCCCGGCCCTGATTATCACAATTCTTATAGCCAGAAGTGGGGTTCTAAAATTGTCTTGGGCTGTATATTAACTATATTATAAAGTTAATGTTTAAGGAACAAAGTTTCCTCTTAAAATATTTTTATTATAACATCAAAATATATCAACATAAATATAAAATTAGCAGGACATTTAACTTGGCTTTTGTTTGACTTATTTTACAAAATAACACAACAAGCTCAAGTTTAATAATTAAATAAGAAAACTTACATGTCTATTAAATGATAACACAGTCTGTCTTCACAGTGTAGGGAGCATGCTAAACTATTACAGGTGGTGGTTGCATTTTACTTGGAAACTCAGGCCTGTGCATGTAATATCAGATCAATGCAGATTTTGACGGGACCTACCAGGTGTGAGTGGGCTCTGTTGGTGGAGCTAATACTACCCTGCACCTCCCTCCACAGTGTTCCAGTGTTCCCCACACACGCCTCATTCAAGCACCTCAAAATCAAGTTGGGAAAAGTATCACAAAAAAATCACATAACACTGTCAGCAGTTTATGTCTCATGGAAACTGTCCAGGGCCACATGTGGCTCGTGTGTTGTGCTGGACACTCCTGCTTGAGGGAAACTACAAGTTTCTTCTTTAAAATAACTCTTTCATCACAATCTTAAGCTTAAAAATCTACATTAACATTTCCAAACTCATTTTTCTCAAACCATGCTACCTTTTTCTTCATAGTACTTACAGATCAGAAGTTTTTAAATTCCATGCTTATTTTTAAGTGTATATATTCACTGAAATACAACTCTTGTCTATTTTCTTTGTTTAGAATGAGGCATGCTGCCTGCATGTTGCAAACAGTCAATGAATACCAAGTAGAGGAAAACTGTCATTAATTAGGAGTCTGCTAAAAATCAAGGGAAGAAGCCATCTCACTCCACAAAGAATGGCTGCTATTGTGAAATTAACCAGCAACAAACGCTGGTGAGGCTGCAGAGAGGAAGGAACCCTTCTCTACTGTTGGTGGGAATGTAGACTGGTACAACCACTGTGGAAATCAGTGTGGAGATTCCTCAAAAAACTACGATTGCAGGTCCCATTTGACCCTGCTATTCCCCCACTAGGGATATTCACAAAAAGAATTACAAAATTCATTTCACAGCAACAAATCAGCACCCTTGTTTACAGTAGCTCAATTTGTGATAGCTAAATCTTCGAAAGGCCCGTTAACTGGAGACTGGATAAAGAAGATACAGTTTTCTTATAAAATGGAGTATTACTCTGCTATAAAGAATGATAAGTTTGAGCCATTCATACTCAAATGGATGTACCTTCCGGACATACTCATAATGAAATAAATAGGTCACAGATGTGTTAATACCATATCTTTTCTCTGGTATGAGAAACTGAAAATGTAAATGAGCTTTAAAATATATGTTAAATATTGCAACACAGAAAATATTCAGAGGGAAAGGTGGGTGAGGTAGGTAATGAGGGAAAATAAAAAATTATTATGGTAACAAAAAAAAGAGAAACAAAGCTTATGTATATAGGAGGTAGAGGTTGTAGGGTGGGTAGGGGAATAGAATAAAGTGAGAATCAAGTCAGGTCATATACTGGTACAAATTGTCAATGTTGAGTATGATCATGATATGTATATAAAATGTACCTCTTTCACAATAAAATTTTTAAAAATCCAGGAGAAGAAGATGGGTCAGCAGGAACTAATGGTGATATCAAGGAACATGAAGTGAGAATTTAAGGGCTTGAAACTTTCCCTGTGTGGACTATGACATTCTGCTGATAAATCTGCTATGGTACACGGCTGTCAGTCTAAATTAGAAGTTCCAAAGTTTTGTTCGAATATCACTACCAATAAAATTTTAAGAGCATACCTATAATATATTTATTTATTTTTACAAATCTTGATTTGTAGTACTATACTAATATAATAATTGTGAAATATACGAAATTAACAACTCAAAAGAATGTGGTATAGGGCAAACATTTTTTGCATCTTTATGATAATCAGGCTGCATATATTAAAAGATATTCAAGTAGCTCAGTTTTAAAGAGTCTGCACTGTAAAATGTGTGCATATGATCGCTGTGGTACAGAAGGTTTTTCACTTGCTCACAAAGACCATTAGGAATCCGAGTGCAGAGCAGAAGCTTCAGCCAGCCCTTGCCGGAGTGCATAGGCTGAGCGCACCAAGCAGCACACACAGTTGGGTGATGGGGTTCAGAAGAAGCAGTGTGAGATTAAAGTGAGTCCAGAACGCAGCTCTAACCTTGGCTTTCCCAAGAGCTGTGACTTTCTCCCGCAGCTCTGCACACGGCCTCTCCGATTCACTGAGGTTGGCTTCCACGCCGTCCATCCAACCGGAAAACTGCCGAACATCATCCTGATAACTTGTCCATTTCAAAAGAGCTCCCTCGAGTTGACTGAAAAGGATTTGAAAGGTCAGTAATTTCTGCTAAGAAACCTGGCCAGCCTGGTGTCTGGTTGTGTCTGTTCCATCCACTCTGGCCAGCAGAGGGCCCAGGCTGGGGGAAAGGGCGTGGTGTGACCAGAACACACGGCCACCGTTTATCGAGACTGAGCCTGGGTCTCTGGTGGAAACAGCCTCCAGAAGCTATGAACAGCAAGATCCAAGCTGAGAGGCAGGAAGGTGAGACAGGACACAAACCAAAGAGGCAGAGACAAAGAGACACCAGACACTGGAAGAGGCCGAAGGTGAAGCAGAGCTGGTCTTTTCTGGAGCCAAATCTCTGGGCATAGAGAGAACCAATATTTTGTCATGTTCAACATAACATTCAGAGCAGCAGAGAAAAAAAGGAATTGCTAACAGAAGGCAGGGAAAATACACACAGTAATATCTGTGCACATTGCATGAAATTTCATAAGCTAAAATTGCAATGGAAATAGAGTAATATTTTCCAAACTGTTCTAAATACTATCTTACACAAATACTTCTTTGTTTCAATGTACATATTATGTATTTACTTCCCTTAATCATTTGAGTGAAATTTTGATACCATGAGCTGGGTTCAATAGTACAGCATGTCAGTGCCAGACTCTTACACTGACCACCGCAATGAAATGTCATCTGGGGTCTTACCATCTTTCAGCCTGAGTCTCCCTGGTCTCTGAAACACTCTCAGCTTACAAGCAGGGACAGGAGACTGTCCCTTGCTAGAGGAAGTTTTCAGTTGCCCTTCTGACTTCTGGGAGCTTGATTACGATAACCTCACATGTACTCTGATGCACACAGCGTGCAAAGCTCCCAGGGTCTCCCCAGTCCTGTTGTATAATATCTGTGCCTTGTTGGCTGCTTCCCTCCTGCATCTTTCTGTCCTACTCTGTCCTTATGATATGTCCAAGGTAGCTCCTTCTGGTATAGATTCAAGGCAAGGTTATACCACCCTGGCTCATTTGTTTTAGTATGAAAAAAAGAGAAAGGAGAAAAGATAAAAAGAAAAAAATCAGAGGAAAACATAAAAAAGATAACAAGAATAGTCTGTGACTACAGTATCACCCTAACGTAGTGACCTGGCAGCCCTGGGTGGATCTCCACTTGCCTTTTACAACGGATGGCGGCAGACAGGAGGGAAGCCCATGTGTCCTTCACACCCTGCAGCTGCTGCTGAATCGCAGGAAGGCCTTCTGGAGAGGTGTTTTGCAGGACATACTCCCCCCTGGTCACTATCATTTTCATCTGAATCTCTTTTTCCTGTTTCACTGACAACAGAGCCTGGAAACACAAACATAGAGATTCTTGTTATAGGTGATCTGTGGCAGGGGCTCTCTTGTGAGCTGGTCTCTGCCAATTTCACATCGGAGATCTCAAGTCTCTGAATAATCCTTTCCTTCCAGGGATATTTTATTTTAGTGGTTTTTAACAAAGAGAAAATATAGTACTGAATTCATGAATTCTCAAAGGTCACAAAATAAGAGCTTTTAAATGTTATTTAGCTAAACAAATGTATGAAAATCGATTATATGATATATGATCAAAAATACTGCAGAGATTTAAATTTTAGAACATTACGGTATAAGCTAGACTGCCATCAGTGACCCTCAAAATGCTCCCTGTTGCTTTGAACATGTGTCCCATTGTTCTTGGTACTTTCTGAAGTGGTTCTGGAAATACTTTTCCTGAGTGTCTTTAGTTGCACTGTCAAGCTGCCTCAATGTCTGGAATCAGTTCCAATTCATTTCTTTCATGGTCATTTTGACTTGAAGAGGAGCCAGAAGTCACATGGTGCTAGATCTGGCAAATAAGGTGGATAAGTGCACATGGTAATGTTTTTATGAGTTATGTGAGATGGCCCTTGGCAGTGGCATTCACTATATTTTTGATCACAGCCTATAAAGATATTTAGGAAAGAGAACTTCCAGAATGTGGTGAGAATGATGTGCTAAGTATGCCAGAAGTGAGGAGGGAGTAGTATCTATCTATCTAGTACATTTTAAAAAAACAAAAATTGAAATAATCCCTGTGTGACCACATCTTATATATATCATAGATAGCAATTTCTCCATAAACTGTATTCTTCTGTATATGAGAAGGGAGTCTAAATTTCAAGTCATAAACTGATAGTGTCCCCTAAAAGATAAAAGGTTACCTCCCTTCCTAATCTGGATTTTGGTCTCCAACCTCACTTCCACCTTTTCTAGCCTCGTGTATGTAAGAAAGAACAGAAATTTCTCACATGATGCTGCTTCTTTTCTCTAGATTTTCTTACACTTTTCCTTTCCCTAATACTATTCTTTTTTTTTTCTTTTTCTTTTTTTTTTTTTTTTTGAGACATGGTCTCGCTTTGTGGTTCAGGCTGGCCCTGAGCTCAGCCTCAAACACAGATCACAGCAATCTTCCCGCCTCTGCCTCCCGAGTACTGGGATTACAGGCGTGAGCCACCACGCCCGGCACTGTGGGATGCGGTACTGGTTGCTGCTGGGCATGAGTCTCCATGCCCAGTACTGTATGTGGTTACCGGGAGATTGAACCCAGGTCCTTGTGCTTGCAAGACAGGCGCCAGAACCACTGAGCTAAATCTCCGGCCTCCCTAGTACTATTCTTAAACCTCCACCCAGTCATCTTCACCAGAATAGTGCTGCCATCTTTTTTAGCTCTCACACATCTTAACAAACCAAAGGAAGCAGCTCAGCGTCCCTGCTGTGTGTTTCTGCACCTCTTGTTTGCATGTCCCTGTCTGTTACCATTGTCTCCTGCATTTCATCCTCAACCTCAGAAAATGATATTCCTGGACAAAAGTCTCTTCTTATTTGCCTTTGATTTCCTGGTGTCAAGACAGAATGCTAGTCTCCTGGAAGGTACCAGGGACAAGGGGCAGGGGAATGAATGCTGATCACTTAGTCTCATTGACATGTTGGGGTGAGAGAATGGAGTAAATAACACAGGCAGGTAAATGAGTTGATAAAATGGGCAATGTTTTTGCCTTATAAAATGTTGCATCAAAATAAATGTCTCTGTGATATAATTTAAAACTAATCTCTTAATCAACTTGCAAGCAAGTAATCACATCTGGGTTTTATTTTAATTTTTGTAAAGTATTCATGGGGAAATATGTCCAGAGTCCATTCATGCAGAAATCCTTGGGTATGCCCAGGCTATGCAGCTCCCAGAGCATTCTGAAATTTCTTGTAGATGGAGTCTCCAAAGAAACAGATTCTGTAAGCTAAAGATCTCAAAAGGTGCCCACCTCCAGTTTGAGCATCCTGCTGTCCAGCACGCTTTTGTCAGATGTCGGGTGGCAGTAAGAATCCAGTGTATGAACTGCGTCTGTCATCCAGTCTTGTAAATCTTTAATCCCGAGGGAAAACTGATTATGCTCTGCAACAATTCTATCCAGTCTGGACACTTTTTCCTGGAAATAACAGAAGTGGATTTCTAGCTGCCCATTCTGGAGACTACTCTGCTCCAGGCAACTCAAATTGTAAAGTGTGTGTTTGTTTCCAGTTATTCTGATTGGTCATGGTTTCATATACTGCACAGAGAAGATGGAAGAGGACTCATCTGCATGGAATCTTTAAGTAGGAAAGTACTAAAATCATAGGGACATAAAGCACAAATGATCACTTATTGCTCCTCAGGTTCTTTATGACGATCTGAATTTTTAGATCAGCAAAATTTCTTCCTAAGCTCTATTTGGCTTTTACATCACACCTTTGTCTCAAACGATACCACATACTCCCTTGGCCTATACCACAGTTTAAAAAAAAAATAACTTGGTATTTTATAGTATCCCTAAATCCCACACACACACACACACACACACAGACACACACACACACACACACGTGCGCGTATGCACACACATAACAAAATTATATATTTAATTAACATAGTAATTGTACATATTTATGGGGTATAGTATTTAAGTACATGTGTATAAGTAATTTAAAGATATAGGGATGTTATAAGTCTTATAAGCTCAAATTAGGCCTGCACCATACATTTAAGTGGGTCTAAACACCGTTCTTATCATTTTTTCCTAAAATATTTAAAGAAATTTAATCAGCTATATGAATTGAAAATCTCACCACACCCTAACTACAAGATAATGAACATATGTCGTATAGAGAAATTTAAAAAATTATCCCAAATTCACATTGAGTCCAACAAAATTTAAAATGCTTCATGTATTTCTAGCACAGTTTAATCCAATGGTCTTATAGTAGAAAGTTTAAATTTTGCCTATGTTTATATTGAGTTTTGAGGATCAGAGTCTGGGGAACATAGCATTGCAGTATCAAGGCTATTGCACTGGGAGCAGTAACAGAGATGAGAAGTTACTTCAGTCTTTAAAACCTTCCTGGCTGGTTATGGAGAATCATACTATGAACTACAACATAATGATGGCCTTGAATTTCGGGCAGGAGAGTTGACACTGCAGATTTCATTGCTGACCTAGGAGTGCCACTTTGTGGGTGTCGGGATGGACTCGCTACAGCCTACTGCAAATGCAGGTTTGCCACATCACGGTCACACTCACACACAGCACGTGCCACGTGTTACCTTGGTTAAATTGCTTAGCGCTAAATACTGAGCAGACAGCTGCGACACTCTGTGCAGAAAGCTCTTGCTGGCAGCTTGTCCTTCCCACAGCTGCTGAGCTTTCTCTTTCAGCCTGTTGAGCTGATGCTCGTAGCAGTGAATTTCCTCAAGGACAGACTGAAAAGCACAAGCAAGTTATCATTCAGAGACGAGGGAAAGCACATAGCAGCCAGGGCTCCAGCCTAGAGAGCACGGAACTAACATTGGCAAGCAATCCACGTCCCCTGAAGGCGTCATTATCTCCAAGCTACACACAGTAGCACACAGTAAGGAAACAAGTCATGCTCAAGGCAAGTCAGAAAACATACGATCTGTCAGAAACAGGAAGAGGAAACGCTCCATCTCAAGGTGGCATAACCTGGCCTTTGCGGCCCCGCATGCACCCCAACACAGGTCGGTGGATGGAGGAGGGGAAAGCGGTGGTCAGATGGCTGCGTCTCATCACCTGGAGCTTCTGCTGCTCCCTCCTCTTCGCTGGCAGATCATAGAGGCGGCTGCTGCTTTCGTGGACCAGCTTCTCCGTTTTGCTCAGCCAGTTCTGCACGGGCTCAGCGCTGACTTCAAAATCTTTCATCTGGATCTTTAAATTCTGTGAGGTTTCGACAGTGTCAGGGAAAAAACAACAGAAACCAAGTTCAAAGTCTTTCCTTTAACATTCAAGGCCGAGTTGTCTGCCCTCGCCGCCCTCTGCCCCACGTCTGGAGCGTTCCATCCTTCTCTCAGGCATGTGTAATTTTGGAACTCCGTGTAAGACATTTTATAGCTCTACTTTTTAAAATATAAGTTTTCCCTCACTTACCACACTACCCAAGAAAAAATATCCTTTTTCTGCTTCTGAACTTTTGCTGTATATATCCATATCATGATTGGCATGATGTAGACATATTATCATAAATGGGGCCAAATGGTGCATTTCTATCTAATGGTAGCAACACTGGTACCCCTAAGTGAGTACCGACAGGTACTTACCCCAACTGTTCTGCAGCTTCTGTCTTGAGCTTTGCAGTTATGTTAGCTGCTACTTTCATGGTCATTAGCCATGTGTCTTATAGACACACCAAATTTATTGTGGATTAAATTGAATAAATTATTATTACCCTCTCAAAAGCACTTTTCCTATTGTATTTATGTGTCAACTGATAATACCATTATTTATCATCTTCCAAACTGGACTAAGGACCCAAGTTTAACTTCTGCCTTTTTTCTGTGCCCCTCATCTAATCAGTAACCAAATCTAGTTGTGTTTTACCTTAAAGTTGACTTCTCCATCTTTTTAGTACCTCTTTAACTCAGGCCCTCATCTCTGTTATCTGAACCACTATGTAAAGCTTTCTCTGGTCTTCCAACTACTCAATACAAGTGTATTCTGCTTCAGACTGTGGTCAGAGAATTCACATGTTTATTTCGGGCTTAAAGTCCTACAGATTTTTCACTCAGTCTTTCTCAACCAAGTCCTAGTGCTCAAAAGCTAACCAGGTCCTAGTGTCCTAAAATATGTAATGAATTAACTTCTCTCCTTCATATTGAGGGTAGCTCATGTTAGATTGGATCCTTGGAATATCTATGTTTGGAGTTCAGACAAGGCACTTTGATCAAGAGTAGAGATCAAATTTCTTAGTACACAAGACCTTTCAGTATCTGACTCTTACCTTCATCTCCAGTTTTATCTCTGCTGCTCTTGCAAAGTTATGAGTATCAAACATCATAACACTCCCCATTGACAGCTGACCTGATGATTCTCTGGCCCTGTGTATTCAGTTCCAGCTAATATGAAGTGCGTATCAGTCTTGGCAAATTCAGTGGCCTTTGAGATTCAGTTTAAATGTCACCTGTCTGGATTCCTTCCTTGACTTCCCCCAACAGAATCAGTGGCGTGCTGGTAAGAGAAACTGCTACCCATGAACATAGCTATTTTATGTTACAGTCATCTTTTTAGAGGTCATTTCCCTGCTAGAAAGAGAACTCCTGAAAAAAAAGATCAATAAACTAGCCCTATTGTATTTCCGTCTTAGTGCTGGGTACATTATAGGCATTATTATACATATGTGCTTAAGAAGAAGGAAGGGAGGAAGGGGGAAGGAAGGAAGGCCTAGACCAAATAAAAGAGGCACAACTGTTATGAGGAGACAGCAACTAAGAAACAGACAGTCTTTGACCTACTCTCCTACTTGGGTGTCTCTGGAACAAGATAATCTTGCAGTCGGTGGTGGATATATTACACAGCAGTTGCTTCAGGGCTCAGGCTCTGAATAATACCTAGATTCTCAGGCACTGAGCAATGGCCATCACTCTATTCACTGGAGGACACTTACCATGAAAACCCATTGCCACTGAGGTCCTGGGTTAGGACAGAATTGGAAAATATATACATTTTCTCTTTTTGAGTAGTAATTCTCTATTACTATCTTTTCTATCCTACGTTAATTATGGTTATAATTGAATTAAGGATGTATTCTTTGAGGAAATGTTGTTTGAAAGGAAAAGACACTCATTGAATCTCTAAATTTTCCTGTAAAGGAAGAGGTGGTATAAAAGGTAAATGATCTGAGAAGAAAAGAATTGTAGCAATAATTAAGACATGGGAGAAAATGAAATTGTATGAACATTGTCTCTTTGTGCATTTAACTCATAAAAACCTACTACTAGATATTTTTATAATTGGTAATATACCCTATCATGCATAGTATGATGTAGCTTTATGGGGATATTTCAGTTTATTCTTCTAGAGTGATTTCCCAAATTGGGAACATCATAAATGAGAGATTAAGTACTTCACTTGAATGATAAACGGCTTGCTCCTGCTGGAGAGGGCAGAACAGAGGTCTGTGAGCACAGCCCGGCCATGCAAGATATGATCCAGTTTCTCTGGATGGCTCACAATTCTCGATTTTAAAAATTTATAATAATATATATTGAAAATATATAATGATTGCATTTTTTATATGAAGTCAACACATACACATAACACACCTTCATTCTTTTTACATGTCTTTTTTCTCCTCTTTTTCTTTTCTCCCTCAAATCTTACAATTATCTGTAAGTAAAATATCTGTTGACAGGAACATCACCAAGGTTACCTTCAAGGTTGTGACTATTTGAAGCTCTGAGTTAGAAAACAATAACAATAAGCACAGAACATGGCCCTGAGTCTGGCTACAACTTACCTCTAGGGCAGACTCCTTCTGGTGGAGATTTGAATGAAAATTTTTCCAATCTTCTTTTGCAGCTTCAACTTTGGCCTGGATACTTTTTGCTTTCTCTTTGGTCAGCAGAGTAGTCAGAAGTTCTCCTTTTGACAGCATCATGTTGAGCTTATGTTGCCCATTTTCACTCTCTGACAAAAACTCCTATGAAGAAATATGTAAAATTCGCCCAATAAAACACTCTATACTTTAGAATTCCTTGATTTTTCTCTGTATTGCTCAATGAAATCAAAGAGAAGAAATAAGCTATTTTTATAGCATATTTGAAATGACCTCAATTTTTCTTTCCATCCTCAAGTTGTATTTTATTTGCTAATTTAAATTCTTGGGCCAGGAAACTTAGCTCAAGTGCTACTGTGCCTACCTTGGAAGCTCAAGGGCCAAAGTTTGGTTTCCATACTACATACAGAATAAATAAATAAATAAATAAATAAATAAATAAATTCTGGTTTGTCACACAAAAACTGTAAGCTATCTTATGGACTATATCAATCAGATAAAAATTAAAAAAAGGAACAATAGAATAACAAGAATTATGAAATAATCTCTCACTAAGTTTAATTTACAAGATAAACATCATGTGCTTCTGTATAATTGGTGGAGTTGGATTATAACTTTGGTTCTGAGCACCCTTGCTGCCTCTGCAAGAGTAAACACAACCATGACTGGAAGAGCTCGAATGAAAAAATCAAACTACTGGCTCAGCAGCAGCACCATTTTTGTTTTAAGACAGGGTCTTGCTTTGTATGTAGTTCAGGCTCAGGCCCTGAGCTCAGCCTCAAACTCACATCATAGCAGTCCTCCTGCCTCTGCCTCCTGAGTGCTGGGATTACAGATGTGAGCCATCATGCCTGGCACTGTGGTATGTGGTATGTGGTACTGATAGCACCAATTTTAGAAGACACAACAGAGGAATTTCTCTGGTGAGTCTTAATAAAGTAAATTCACTGAACAGAGTAGAAGTGTATCAAAAACTGTAACAGGATGTTTTATAGGGTTTTCTATAAAGGGCCAATAAATGGCATACTGTTCAAGTATAATTCAAAAGTGTGACCACATTCTACATTTTTTCCATCATCTGGAAAGATGCAAGGGTGTAATCTCTCTGGGTACATAGGTAGATCCTATATTCTGCTGTCAATGCCCATTAATACTTTCATGTATCAAAGAAGACAAGGAAAATATAAACTTCAGATTACCTATTATTTTCTCTCTGTGTGAGTGTGTATGTATATAGTACTGGAGATTAAACCTAGGCCTTTCACACTGACATACATCCCCAGCTCAATTTTATTTTTTAAAATCAAGCTCTCTTGCTAAGTCCTTTAATTGCTGAGGCGGTGTGGAACTTTCAGTCTTCTGTCTCAGCCTCGCAGAGTGCTGGGATTGTACATCACCAGGCTTAGCTGCTCAAGGTTATTTATTCTTCCAGAAACAGAAACATAGATACTTTAAAAAAAAAAAAAAAGCCTATCTCCTGAATGTCCACTCTATTCTCTCTGAGTCAGTACTCTGTTTAAAAAGTTTTTTGGGGATACTGGGGATTGAACTCAGAATCTTGGGCTTCCAAGGCAGATGTAGCACCACTGAAGCACAGGTTCTCCAGACTGTAGATTTTGCATAAAGAAACTTGTTATGGTTTTGACGTGGTTTGTCCCTCAAGGAGTCACACGTTGGAAGTTTGGTCCTCAGTATGGCGATTAATGGGTAGGACTTAATGGACACTGTGAGATCGCTGGGGACCAGATCTTGAGGAACTGTTTGTTTCTATAAGAGGATTCTTCTAAAGGAGCTATCTGGTCACTTCTTAGCCTATTTGGCTTCCAGTGTGACAGTCTGTCCTGTTCTTCCCACAAATGCTCCTGCTACTGCAATGCCTCTCACCAGAAGGCCTTCATTTTGGTAGCTCAGGGTAGTGCCATCATCTTGAAGCTTCAGAACTGTGAGCTAAATGCACTTATTTCCTTTGTAGGCTGGGTATTTTGTTAGTCACGAAAACGCACTAATACATGACTTCTCCAGGACATATTTTAATAGATGACCATTTTGTATATGGAACTTGGCTGAGGGTCAGAGGAAAGGCTGTCCTCAAAAATAATGCTGAGTTCCTCCAACACAAATAAATTGGTAATTGAAATTCCAAAGTTCTACTCCTTAGCCTGGAGCAAAACTGAAAGAATCTTAAAAGGGACAAATTTTCAAAGTAAGAGTCATTCCATTATATGATGGACAAAGAATTTACAACAACAACAAAAAAATAAGAACAAAGAAATGGATGCAGACAACACTATTTTGGAGGCTGATTCATGCAGAAGCACTCAAACATAGTTGACAGCATATACTTAAAGCAAAATTCAAATTTCATAAACAATTCACTTGAGTACTAGCCTATGAAATAGCAGTCATGCATAAGAAAATGATCATGGTACCAAGTCTACAAATGTTGGGCTTGAAGATGGGATGTGAAACAACACCATAAAGTTGCATTTGGCGAAAGATTAGGAGAAAAAAACTCAAACAAATAAATACACAGAAAATCTGGCTGCAACTCTAGCTATTTTACACATCAGCTGTGTGACTTCGTTATGATTATTCTACCTATATGTATCTGGGAACAACAATCTTAGATATTTAATATGGTTAAAGTGAAAATTAAATGAGAACATGCACTTTTGAGAACTCAGAATGGTGCTTATTACATAAAATAGCTTTGATTGTTTCTAAAACCTTTATTCATACCTAAAACAACAGGCACTTATGCACAGGAATAAATGTTTCACTTCAATTGTCCCAATGGGGAACTTATTTAAAATTTGATTTTAAAACCCTCATATGTAATGGACTTATGAAAAGATCTAGACAGTGACAGTGAACATTTTAGAGATGTGTGCCTAAACTGCAACCCCACAGCCACTTACTTATCACCCTGTCAGCACTGCAGTTAAACTTGAATACTGAGGTTTTGCTTCAGGAAAAAAAAAAAACAAAAAAAAACCAAAAAAAAAACAACAACAACAACAACAACAACAAAAACTCATACATTAACAACTCTTGTTCAAAGAAAAACAAATAACATGCATGTTGTAGGTTCACCACCATTGCACTTTTATTGGAATTAATTGATCGAACTCTTACTTGTATTTTCTGAAGACTTGTGGAAACTTCACTAACATTTTGAGGTATATCGAAACATTTGGCAGTCATGACTTTTGCATTAACCAGCCACTGCTGAAAATCCCTGAAGGCTTTTCGAAATCTTTGTTGTAAAATCTGTTCTTTATTCTGGCAGCCCTTGGATGCTTGCAAACAGAGACTGCAAAAATGATTTTAGCATTCAATGAAAGGAGAAAATGGTAAAGTTGATTAAAATAATATGTGACAGAATCAGCAATTTTTAGTGTATATTTGGGGGATTTAGTAATGCATTTAATACTTAATGTATTAATATTATTGAAATCATACCTGAAAAAATTTAAAAATCCTCTAGCTCCAACTTGATTTGGCCTTTCCTTCCTCCTTCCCTTTCTTCTTTTCTTTTTTCCTCTTTTCCTTTCCTTTCCTCTATTCTTTTCTTTGCAAAGGGATCTCCCATGTCCCACATAGCCCAAGTTCGTATCAAACTCAGGATCTCAGTTGATCATCCTCTATCTCAGCTTCCTAAGTAACTGAACTACAGACAAGCTGTGCTGCACCAAGCTTAGCTTCTTTATATAAAAATATTCTGAAGCTGGGTGCAGGGTGGTACCTGCAGTTCCAGCTTTTTAGACAGGAGCACTGTATACAGCCATAAGTTCAAGGCCAATCTGAACAACACAACAAGACCTTGTCTCTTAAAAATATTTAAAAAAATATTTGGAATATAATGAAAGTTTGTGCTTACCAATTGTATTCTTTAATTAGGTCAGAAACTTTTGCACTGTACATACTCAGGTCCCTAGAAAATCTACAAAGATCATTCAGCTGAGACTTGATGTCTTCTGTTGTGGGCTCTGCTTTCTGTAGAGCATCCAGGATTTCCTAATAGAACAACAAGACATCCTAGGATCAGGCATTTAAATATCCTCAAACTATGTAGGAAGAAAGCATATTACAAAGTAACAATGAACAGCGAATGAACAGCTGCTTCTGTAAAGAAAAGGAGTCTATTTTCAAGACTCTCCTTGATATAGAGGGTTTTTTTTTTGTTAATTTGTGGCTCTTTCTGGCCATGAATAGATACTCCAATATTAAATGTAAGAGAAAATATCTTGTGTTGTTTAAAAGCAGTCTAATCAGGCCACATTGAGATGCACACACTGTTTAAAAAGGAAGAAAGATCATTTCCGAAAAAGTCACACTTATCATGGATTAACAACACATGTAGCCCCTGATTTTAGGTAGTATTGTACATACAGTTATCTTTGACAGAATCACTTATAACTCATGTATCTGATTTAAGTAGAAATTATTCATCTCATAATTTCTTTCATACAGTCATCAAATATTTGCTAAATGTCTATTGTATGTTAAGTATTTTTCTGGGCTTAGGGAATACCCCCTTCTCAGTGAAAACAAATATGATTCTTGTTCTTTTTGAGTTCACAATTCAATTAATGACAGAGAGACACACACACAAATAATCACATACTTAATCCAAAATAACACCTTAAGGTTTAATAAGGGCACCTCCAAAGTCAAAGCCACGGTCAACCATGCTGTGCCGTTTTACAGAGAAACTGCAACCCTTAACCAAACAGGTCTGTACCACATCCGAATCTGCAAAGTGGCACCGCTGCCCTCTGTTGATGATGGTCAGACTGAGCACGGTGCTGGCCACTCCCTCTGCTTCCCCTCCCCACTCTGTGCTGGAGAGATACCCAGGTCTAGTCTGACCCACATCTTGATCCCTTGACCCACTTTCTACTTTGCCTCTGCTCCCATTTATATTTTCATCTTTTCTTTCTAACCCAACACCATATTCTCTTCATTTGACTCCTGTTCTCTAGTTTTCTCTCTTTTGTTTTTTCTTTTTTGCTAAGTTGCCCTTTTGTGTCTTTGTCCCCCTTAACCTGTCTCCTTCATTTCTTACACCTCAGGAGTTGGCTCAAGCACTGGCTTCAAGAAGGATCCTCTGCCCTCCCTCCGGCTGCAGAGCTCCTCATTTGAGGATGCCCAGTCCCTTGGGGTGACCATCTGGGTCCCCACTGATGCCCTATCATTTGTCTTCCCACTGATGCCCTATCGTTTGGCTTCCCACTGGAGCCCCAATTATGAGAGCAGGGAAGAAGTTCTTTTGCTTCATTCCCTTTATTTAGCTGAGTCTCTGAGCTGAAGGCCATAAAAGATTTTTATTTACAACCATGAAAAGTAATCAGACTGTGTCTCTTTGAAATTCCAAATGTTAAACCTGGAACAACTGTTTTACACTATACTGAATGTGTTATTTAAGGAAGAACACTGTAAGAACTAAAGAAACTTACTACTAACCAAAAAGTAAAAAACATTGAGATTCAGGTTGATTATTCATAAACTTGGTGACATTAAAAGTGAAAACACTGTGGCCAAAACTTTACATCAGAAATGCCGCTGATGCCAGGGATTTAGCTCAGTGGTTCCGGAGCCCACCTTACAAGCACCATGTCCTGGGTTTGATACCCAGGAACCATGTACAACAATACTGGGCGTGGTGACTCACACCCAGCAGCAACCAGTACCACATACCACAGTGCCGGGCACGGTGGCTCATGCCTATAATCCCAGCACTCTCATGGCAGAGGCAAGAAGATTGTTGAATTCAAGAAGATTGCTTAGTCTCTGTCTAAAAATGAATAAATAAATAAATAAGTAATTTTTTAAAAATTAAAAACGCTGGTGACTTTCTCTTAAATGAAGTATCTCAGAGAGCTTTTTATTCTATGAATATTGTATTGAGCCATGTAGTTATGATTCACTTAGGTCCTAGAATGCACATATTGTTTTATACCTTAAAAACTGGTTATTCTAATAGAAGTAATCTAATGATATTAAAATAAATGAGTTTTACAAATGCACTGAGCAAGGTGTTTTGCAGTAGTCTATTCCATAGCTCATAGATCACCAATTTTTACATTTTAAAAGATTTCTTGAGCACCACCATTTAACTGCTTAAGGCAGATAGTCGTGAGGGCTGGAGATCGACATTCTCAGTGACAAGGCCTCTGCAACAGCAAAATAATGCCACAAGAATCTTAGCAGACTGACTGCTTTACAAACATTTTCCTGAATGTTCATTGTATTTGAAATATTTTCTCCATTTGAAATAGAATGCCATTATTAGAAATGAAACATGAATATGGAGAAGCAAGGCATTGATCTCTGAAACATCCACCCTAGAGCCACAAGTGGGTGAGGGCCTCAGTGACAGCTGTCTTTCTTGAGTTATGAGGACAACTGAAAACTAGTGTTTATGGTGGTGCTATCAGGTGTTTTTGTAGTCCTTATCCATTATTTCCTGATACTCGTACCAAAGTGAAAAACAACAACAGCTAAGAATAGTAGTGTCATCTAAGTGCAACCAAGTCTTTCTCAAAAAAATATAGTTATGTTAATAGAATGGAAAGAAAGAGAAACAAAAAAAGAACCAAACTAGTGTAACTGATTTTATTTCATAATCAAATCACATAAACAATTACTAATGCCTTTGAAATCTCTATTCTCCAGAACTAATTGCTTATGCTTTATTCTGGTGCATAAAACCCAAAATCAAAAACACACACACCAGAAAACAAGCAAACAGAAAATCAACCAGACAAACAAAACCCCAGAAACATTACACATAAAACAGCATGAAGAGATGATTATGAAGTTTTATTTTATTGTGTGCTATATCTGCTTCAACTGCTTCACTCAAAACATGACAAAGCTAGAAATACTGCCTGGCTTTCCAACAGGCTGGAGCTATTTTGAATTGACTGTAACATAAATAGAAGCAGAGGAGTTTACTTTACTAAACTTCTTTTTAAGGATAGCCATGACTCAGAGGAGGGCAAAACTGCAAATACTGAAGAGGCTTTCAAAGATATTAGTGAACAATGAAAGAAAGGAAAAAAGATTTTAAGTTTGTGCACATTCTTCATTGTTTCTTTTCTGCTTCTCTTTTTTATAATCTACAAGAGCTGCTATTAGTTTAAAAAAAAACAAAGAAAAAGAAAAAAAGGGGTCAAGAAGTATGACTGGGCTGTTGTGTCGTTGCATGTGAACTGGCTAATTCAGGTACGTCTGTCAAAAGCACACACAGCAGAGCCAATTAGGGTGGAAACTATTAACTGTGCTTTAGTAGGTCACCAAATGTTTGTTTCAAAGCTATATATCCAATCTTTAATTTGTTTGAAATAGTTAACTGGCAAGAAAACAACTATGGCTCTGTCTATTTATTCCTCTGCCCACGGGCCATGTTTTCCAGACTGAATGGCGCAACACAGTGTTACAGATGCTTGCAGCAGAAGAAGGAGAGGCAAATGTCTCAATCAACAATAACGATTCCTTTGGGAAATAATTAATTGTATTTCTCCCACGTGTTAACTTTTACCAAAGTTCAATATATAAGAGAAAGAAAAAGATTAGCCTTTGCAAATTTCGTCAGATAAATACTTCTTCCAAGTCTAGATTTTGTATGTATGTTTTTAGTTAGCAAATATCTTTTTTTTTTTTTTACAACCACGAAAGGCAGAAACATTTTTTCTGGCATTACTGAGAATAGAAAAGAGGAAGCCAACTTACTTGTCCTGCATGCCAGGATTCCACTATCTCAGTATCTGTGTTCTTGCCCTCCAGGAAGGCCAGCTGCTGAGTCCAAGTTTTTAGAAGTGCTCCGAACTGTCCCAGGGCCTGCTCAAGCCGGGCCACCTGGCCTGAGAATTCCTGCTCGGAAAGGGCCATCTGACTGACCAGGTCCTCCAGGCTGCGCCGTGTTCGGAACACGCTGTCTTCCCAATGCGTCCAGTCGGCACGCAGGGCCTGCATCTCCGTGTGCAGGAGCTCACACCCACTGGCAGCTGTGTGCTGCTTCACGCCGGGGGCCAGCGACTCCACTCGGCCCAGGCGGCTTGCTCCCAGCTCTCTGGAATCTATCAGCTCCTGTAATGGAATATCGCCATGGAAACCGAGGAGGCCGTGAGTCACTGAGCTGCAAGTTTTCAAATGTGTCCCTCTATGAAGTTTGAGGAACTAGCAAGTGTGCACGAGGAGCGAGGGTCCACACAGACACCGACTCCATGTTCTCACGGTGGCAGTTAACACTTGGAGCACCGAGGTTCGTGGCACAGTCTCTTGGGGAGCTGCAGCACAAGAGAGACCAGGCAGGCACTCTGGACCTGTGTGCTGTACAGCACTCTCCAGTTACAACCGGCCTGACATGGGAACAACTTGGGTTACTTTAAGAATTTTAATTTTAACTTACAACCGAAGTCTTGAGTTACAACCTCAGTGCCAGCTGCTTGTGCCTTCTAATGGTCTCAGATACAGATTTAACCCTTAAAGAGTTCTGAAACCATTTGTTGACCATTACAACATCCTTTCCTGGGGGAAGGAGGTAATTGAAAAAAATCATGAACCGGTGTCTCACTAAGGACCCTGAGATCTGCCTGGACACAGGGGAGCGACTTGAAGGCTGTGTAGAGGAGCAGAAGAACAGTCCTTCTCAGTTCCAAACACTTCAGGGTATCAAGTAAACATTTTTATGGCAACTAAAATGAATAATTTATGGATTGACTTAATTAAAGTTAAATCTGTAGACTGGGCTCACCTATAACTATTATTTTTACTTTTTGTAAAGTGGCTCAATATTTAACAGTTTAGATCCTGTTGCAAGTCTGTTTGTTATCATTATAATAGAAAATTATAATATCACTTCTGGATTAAATAGAAGGAAATGATGATTATCAGAGAAAAAAACTTCAAGAAGAAAATAAATTAGAAGTTAAATGAAAATTTGGGATAGGCATGATACATACTTCATAAATTATGTTGGACATAAAGAATATCTTAACTAGTTTTTATAATATAGTTTGCACTTCATTTAAGTAGATACAACTAAACATATTTTCTCATATCTATATAAAACAGAACCAAATTTTACTGTCCACTATTTCAGAAGACTTTCGGAGTAGTCCAAAGATCAATCACAAGAAATGTAAGTTTACACATGTGTAAGTGTATCCTTTCATACAGTTAGTACTTTGCCTATAGACATAGTCGACCTCTCTTAGCTGCAAGATTCTAAAATCCACCCATTTATCATTTTATACAGTAATTGGTGAACTGACAAAAGTACAGCTTTTAAAAAGTGACATGCTTCAAAAATAAATTTAAATACTGATACTGTGCCTCCATGATTTTGAATCTGGAGTTCAGGATGTGTCAACTATCAAAATGCTTACCAGAATGTTCTCTTGAGCCTTATCCTAGTTTTCTTTGGCAAGAAAGTGGCTCTGTATTTATAATTGCTAGTTCTACTCATCCATATTTTGAGTGAAAGCATCATTACGATGAAGTGTTTCTAAATGGTTTGTACATGTATTTTCTCATCTTGCATTTGAACTCTCTCAGGATATTATCTCATGTTCACACACATAGATGTTCATTTCTTTACCCATGTACATATCAAGCTGTAGAGTTGCTCTTCTGGGTGGTTATTTGTGGGGTCAGGGCTGGCCAGGATCCAAAGACAGAGGACAGGCTTTATGTATTTGTTCAAGGTTGGCCACTTCCAGCCTCTGGACTCCAGAAGGGCGGCTTCTGAACAGCTTAATTTTCTCATTTCTGAATTACAATTCCTTTTCTCCAATTCTGTTTCTATATTTCTACCCTTCAGAAGCACTTTAAGAAGACTTTTCACAGAGAGATAGGGAGAATACCGGTAACCCACATAGTAGCTTTTGGAAAACAATTACCTTACTTTCTTAAATTAACTTTTTGATCATCTGTCCATCCTTGCTATCCATTTCTCTCACTTCCAGCCATCAGCTATCTCTCCAAAAGCTGCAGAATCTGGTTCTCTTCCCCCCTCACTGTGGAAATGACTCTCAGAATGAGTCAATAGAGCTAGGTGTCACTCTGTGTCTTTCTCCTAACAGCTGCCCCTCTCTGCATCTGTGATGGTCCCCAACTCCTCCTTGGAGTTTGGCATCCCACTCTCTTAGCCTCCCCTCATTAATTTTTTGCTGTTTCCTTTTTATCTCTTTTCATGTGTTATTCTTAACCCTTGGTACAGCCCAGTTTCTGGCTTTCTGCCCACTATCCTTATTTGCTGCATATTTTGGTCTTGGTTTCACCCACTCTGAGGGGTTCAGTAACAAACTGTGTGCAAGTAACTTTTAATATTGCATCATTAGTACAGCTTTTCAACCGGAAAAATATGCTTAATATTCAACTGGCTCATAGAACTTACTGGTAAGTTAGCACAAGTTCCATCTCCTCACCCTTGAACTCCTGTCTGCCCCTCTATACCCAGGCTCCTCTACATGTAATTACCTTCCTCAGGTGGTGATAGCTCTATGGGCTCTGCTTAAAGACTTGACTTTCACCTTTTACTCTTTCTTACCTTGTTACCCCAGACCAATGGATCCCTAATTTGCTGAAATAGTAGACTCCTTTTTTTAGTGTGTGATGTGGTAGGTTCAATTATAACTACTGTATATACATGAGCTAAATATCCTTAAAATAACTCTGGGTTGACAGTTTTAGTTTAATTCCCTTGCTTTCTTCTTTCAGTTAAGAAGTGCAGCTTGAAAACACTACCCAAAATACCTTGCCCAAAGACACAGCTAGAAAACCAGGAGAGACAGGATGCAGAATGGACTTTCTCACTTTCCGTAGGCCACCCTTTGGAAGGGCACAGTGAGTTACCATGCGTGGGCTTTGTCAGCCCAGCATTCCGGCATCCATTTCTAAGCACCACACAGGGGCAGCAGCAACCACATTTGCGTACAGCAAATGCTGTGTTTTGTCCACAAGTGCAAGGCCCTCTTTTATATTATCTTGTTTATATTTAGAATTATTTAGTCATGACTGAATAAAAACCAATTTAAACCAGGAAGGAAATGTTTCAACTGAGAGAATCTTATACACCAAATTCTTATCAGAAGTATGTTATCTGTACTCACGAATCCATGAAACAAATATAGTATATTGCTCCATTTTCTTACCTTAATTTTTAGCAACTTTTTCTGGGTGGCTGATGAATCCCCAGACATGTCTGACCACCTCTGGAGTTCTTCCTTTGCCGAGTGGAGCCAATCAGTGAATTCCTGGACCGCATCCAAATACATGAGATGGTCTTTCACAATCTCTTCCACTTTCCTCATTTTCTCCTAGTAAGTACAGAAAAGACTACTTTAGCAGTCATTTCTGAGAACATGATCTCAGATACAGACAACAGGCCTGACAGAGGTCACTTAATTATCTCAGAGGATTTCATTCTCATTCTTAAGTTTTCTCTGAGTTTATTACTTAAAAGAGAAACTGTAAACCCTGAATGAAGGCTTGTAATTTTATTATTGTTAGCATGAAAAGCTCTGCTTTAGAAAATTGGCTAGTATCTGAAACAACTCAGTTCATCACAATTATTAAAACTACTTTTATTGTCCAAGCTATTACTTATGTTGACTTGCTGCACACATTCTGTTCAGCACTTTAAACACATTTTCCTGTTTAATCCTGACACTACTTCCGTGACTTGGATTTATCACTCTCACGATTACATAGAGAAGGACAGGAAAATTTATGAAGGTTACACAGCATGATCAAAGTCAAACATTCAAAAAGTGTCAGGGTCAGAATTCAAACTTAGCAAAAGATGAAGATAAACAAACATGTTTGTTAACAATGGTAATATCAACAAGACAGAGTTCCCAAAAGCAAACCAAAGTAGGAGAGGACTAACAAAATTTTCCCTTGATTTCTATACCAGCCACAATTATCCAAAAGAAAAATCATGGCAGCAAATAAAAATTCACTCAGAGAAGAGAATATATGAAACTGTCTATATTTTGAAGCACAAAAAAAGGGTTTTGTTTTATTAAAATAGGAAATAAACACACGCTTGAAATCAAGGAACAAGTAACCTTACATTTAATAAAACAGATGTGCAGCAAAAAGCACTTTAACACTGATATTTGATGTTCCAGAATCTTTCAAAGAAATTAGGTGAATTAACCAAGTAGCAAAGGACAGAAAATAATAAATAATCCCAACCTAACAGAAAACGAAAATTACATCAGCATTCAGAAGTACAGATGAGAAACAGTCTTTAATATCTAGGTACAAAACAAAACAAATCAACAAAAAATAGTTTCAGAGAAGCCAGTTTCCCAATAATTTGATCAGCTCTCATTATATAGTCCAGGTTTGCCTCGAACTTGTGATCCTCCTGCTTCAGCTTCTTAAGGGCTGAGTTCACACGTATGTACCACTGGGCTCGACCTTCTAAGCCTTGAAGCCTTACTTAGTTACACAACACTAACCTTGGCCACAGTTGTTAAATCATGGAACTGTGTCTTTAGTTCCTCTTGGGCTGCTTCCTTGAAAGACTCATCCCGAGTCTTTTCATAGAGCTCCCTGGACTTGGCATTCAGATGGTGCAGAGCGCCAGTGTGATCTTCCGCCTCAGAGATGATGGACTGAAAGTGGTCCAGCAGGGAAAACTTCTCTTTTAGCCCTGGCTGCAGTTGTAAAGGGAGTTCTATCTTTTCATCCACTGACTCCATCCACTGCTCCAGCTGACTTTTCCTCTCTAGGAAGTCATTCCATTGGGTGATCACAGACTCCAGAGTGCTAGAATTAACACCACATATTTTAAAAAAGAGTTACTTTGATATTGCTACCAAAATCCAATCTCAAGGTCATTATACCCTTGGGTTGGGGGTGTGGCTCACTGAACAGAAGGCTTGTCTGGTGACACGAAGCTCTGGGTTCCATCCCTGGCACTATCTAAACTCAAACCCAAGCAAAGCAAAATATTATAAGGACATTGCATTCCTGTAAATGATTTCACTGAATACTGTTGGAAGGGTTGAAAACATTCCAGGTATTTTCCCTGACTAAATATCATTAGATTGGCTTTCCTTTAGGGCTACACATACACAGATACTCACACGCCGATGCTTTGTATAAATGAATGAAAGCTCCTATATTCACAATGCAAGAAAATATACAGTCATAGACTTAGTAATGAAGTAATGAACTACCTTTCTTGATTTTCAAAGAAAAGCTTTCTGACTGACATTCAAAAAACTTGTCCCAAATTGAGCTTTATAATCTGTTCTAAATCTATCCTTAGTCACTACCCCAGCCTCCCTCACATACATACTGAGTTAGGATTTGGTTAACAAACTTCTAGTATTTGCTCAAACTGCTGCTTTGACATCAATAGGAACCTCATTATCACACCATAGAGTCCCACTCTTTCCTAAAAGAATGCTCTAAAATGTCAGAATCAATGTCATTTCTTTAGAAGCCACCCAGACCTGTACTGTTTTATATCCATTGCAGGTCTTTTGAAAACCTGAACTCACACAACCTGGGTCCTATGCACCCTAACCCTTAAGCAATTAGAGGACAAAATGTATTTTTAAAAATTTCAATATTTTAATACAATAAGTTGAATACTTTTACTGCTCAACATCTAATTGTCTAAGATCCTGCAGAAATAAGAAAGTCAAAGATTTGAATCTGCTTTCTGTGTTTAATTTTGTTCTAGTACTGCAAAGTACTGCTCATAGTCCTATGAAATTCTGTGAAGCTGTCGTATGTTCAGAAGGTTAGTCAGTGCTCCAGGTGGCTGTAGAATAGGAGATCACAGGATCTGATGTTTTTCTCGTGGACCTCTAAGAGCTACTACTAAGAAGCCAAGTCTCGCAGAGTTTGTGAATCACTACTTGGGCTTTGTCTTCAAGGAAAAAAGCCCTCAAACATCTAAATTTTAAGTGTAAACATGGCCTATGGCTCGTATTGCAGTGCATGGCACTGTGACCATCATATCAGGCACTAACTTCTTACATGACCTGATAATATAAGTGACCTTCAGAATATGGGTGTAGTGGTGTATTCAGTTTAATTCAGATTTGTGATCACTTGCCCAACAAGATAGATTATTTATATATACGCTAGAGAGAAAGGTAAAAATCTTCCACTCATAAATACAGCAATACATAGTATTACATTAAATTTTTTCAAGTTTTCTTTACTTTAACAGCACTTAGCACAGAGCTCTGTGTCTTTCTCTCTCCTCCTTCCTCTATTTCCTGTTTCTTTCTTCTCCTTTATTTAAATTAAAACATACATTACATAAACACTTAAATTCTACAGATTAAAGGTTAATGTGATGGTTTAACACATGTACACATGATATAATATCGAACCCAGGTTAAACTTATCTATCTCAGTTATCATTTCTTCCTAGTGAAAACTAGCGTACTTTCTTTTGTCTTTCTGAATGTACACTCTATCACTGCTCTGTTTTGCCACCTCATCATGCAGTAGCATCCTAGGATGTTTTACTTTTAATTATAACCTAGTGTCCAATGACCAACCAGTCCCTGTCTCTTCCTATCCCTATTCTCTCCAGCTTCCTGTAACTACCATTCTACACTGTCTTTCCATTTTCTATGAAATGAGTTTTTTAAGAGTCCACACATGAGTGAGATTGGACGGCGCTACAGAAGCGCTGCATCGGCCCAACTTTGGTGCTACGAGAATGTTGCACACTTTGTGGGATGGGCACCCACTGTGACAATGAAAAGCACCCTGTGTTAATTATTATTCCAATGTGGAAGATCTTACTTTGGTTAAGGAACAGACTTATACTTAGGCTCAAGAGTTGCCAACAATATACTTCCCACATGTTCCTTCAAAAAGCTAAATAGCATTAAAGAACAATGTATCCTTGCTTTAATGAGGTGAAAAGAAGTATTTTCTTGAGCCTATTGTATGGGCAAGATTCTCTGAGAGATGTTAATGAGCAGATGCAAACACTTTAAAAATAAAACAAAAACAGAAACAAAGCAAGCTAACAAACATAAACAGTCTTTATCCCTTGGGAAATGCAATATAGGCAGGGCAGAAACACTTCTATAACGACATGTTAAAATAGCATGTTTGGTGGCTACCTGGGGTGCCTCAGCACTGGTCCATTGTTTAGTAAGCCACTGGGTTTTATGTAGGCAAATACATAAAAAATAAACTTGGTACCTTTGGATGCTGACGGAGGTGCTCATGACGTCAGCCCACGCGTGCCTTAGAGTCTGCAGCTGAGCCTGAATTGCCTTCTGACCCTCTTTGTTACTGCTCTTCATGGCCTGCTCCCCTTTGCCAATGGCCATGTTCAACTTGACTTCTCCTTCGCCTTTCATCAAGAGAATGTCCTGGGAGGGGAGAAGAATGTTGGTCAGTTGGGGCATGAAAATCCACTGTTTTTAAAGAAGCATTATGTTTTTCACAATACCTAAGGTAAAGAATATCTTACCATCAAAAGTAACAACTAACTCTTAAGTCTTACTTTATTATTACATTTCACTTCAATATAGATACTAGGGAATCCTGGAGTCAAATATGGACTCCAATTCTTAGAAAACATTGATTCTCCAGCTCAGAAATGACAATTTTCTTGATTAGTTTCAAAGGGTAAAATAAATTATTTTGAAAATGAAAATACAGCTGCCACAATACTAACCTTCCAAATTTCAATGCCTGGCTGATTCCAACTTTTCAAGGTTGTGTCTAGATGTCCCCCCTTCCCAAAGCCTCTGCAGTGATAGACGGCCTTTTTCAAGGTGCCTGAATCCAGAACATATGTGCTCAGATCTAGGTGTATTGTCACTAAATCAGTCCACTGAATGGTTTGGCACAGTTCTGGCTAGGATTATGGTGTGAAGACTGCATCTGTCTTAGGGTGATACCTTGCATAAAGCATAAGGAACAGAAAGAGCGCAAATATGTTCTTACCTGCCTGCTTGCCATGGGCTAATTCTCCTTTGTGCTACCTGTCTACCATGCTACTTTGCCTTGGAGCCTGCTGACTAGAGGCTGAGACTTCTAGAAACTGTAAACCAAATAAAATTTTCCTCCTTTAACTTTGGATATGGGGTGTTTTGTTCTCAGCAAGAAAAAAATTAACCAAGACAGCGACATACAATGCTTCTTGTCTAGGTTGGTGGTCTGCTGTGTACTTAGCTTTGTTTGCTTCCAGCTGGGCCACTATCTACGCTGCACTGCAAATGCTGAGTTATACACTGGTCTCTCCTGTGAAACCAGGAACTCCTAGGAAACAAGGACCAACATTTACCTCTGCATTCCCAGCAACTTGCATAATACTTGGAGCAGAGTAGGTACTCAATGTTTGCTGACTAACTCAACTGAATTAAAAAATAATTTTAAGGGTATTTGAATGGAATTGCTCTTTTGCAAGAGAAAATTTTCTCCTAAATATCTTTTTGTCCAGTTTCACCATTTTGTCCACATCGGCCTTATTTAAAGGCTCCCACAAGGATCAAGATAAACTCAAACCCGTGCACCTATTCCAGCCGCTTTCCAGCAGTTGTGCGCAACTGGTTCCCTGCCCATACCTGTATCTGTGACAGCCGCCTCTCCAGAGTCTCCTTTCTCCCAACGGTGCTCTCTGCACAGGTGAGCCTGTCTTGGACATCTCTCACCCGGGACCACATGTCCTGCAAGGCTTCCTCCAGGGCCTCGTGCTCCTGGAGGGCGAGCTGTGCACTCCGCAATCGCTCTTTGGTCATCCTGAGTAGGTTCTGGTAGCTGGTGAGGAGCTGGGAGCCGAGGCGACTGCCTTGTCCTGCACCATGGCCGTCCTCACTGAGAAGCTGGCCTCTCTGGGAAAGTTTATCGAGAGACTCTCTAAAAAAGAAACAGGAAAAAAATTACTGCTGACATTCCAAAGCACAGGGGAGTGACAGATGATTGTTGATACTGGAGCAGGAACAAGACCAAGGCTCGCAGCTAACATGCCTTTAAAATTAAGATGCTGGGGGGCCGGGGAGTTAGCTCAGTGGTTCTGGTGCCTGTCTTGCAAGTGCAAGGACAAAGGTTCGATCCCCGGTAACTACATACCATACTGGGTGTGGAGACTCACGCCCAGCAGCAACCAGTACCACATACCACAGTGCCGGGCGTGGTGGCTCACGCCTGTAATCCCAGCACTCGGGAGGCAGAGGCAGGAGGATTGCTGTGATGTGAGTTTGAGGCTGAGCTCAGGGCCAGCCTGAACCACAAAGTGAGACTCTGTCTCAAAAAACCTTATAAAATAAAATAAAATAAAATTAAGACGCTGGGAACTAGGCTGGATATTTGGGTTCACATAAGTCTTCTCTTAATGGAGTTAATGGCCACTGGCAGAAATGATCCAAGTCACATCGTGTCTGGGTCCAAATTCCAGTGACAGAGCTAACTACCTCACCAAGAATTCAGCTCAGAGAGCGGGCCCTGCTCCCCTCCAGGCTCATCACAAGCATCTCTCCATCCTTCTGAGTGTTCTGTGACAAGCTCCGTGCAACTCCTAAAACACTCAGCTATTTATAGCAGATGCTTTGCATACACCACAGAAGGTCACATGTAAAGTGACCACATATGCAGCGACAATACCACAAGATTCTATCACCTAGTTACATGGTAGCATCTTAGTTGGGGAAAATCTGCTTTTTGGTGTTTCTATGATGTTGAATTCCCCTACTTGTATCGTTCTTAGAAAGCATCCCATTGTTAAGCAATGCCTGACAGACACTGCCTTAGGGAACAGCCACCTGCTGTTTTGTTTTTTGCCTTGTCTTCCTTCAAGACTCACTCAAGCATACACCCTCTGTGCTTGTCTTGCTTTATTACCTAACTAAACTTTCTCAATCTATGTTATCATATCCTTAGAATCAGAGCTATGACATGCATCTTCTCTCCCTAGAAGACAACAGAATGTGAAGCAAACGAAGTAAAAGCAGTTTCCCTCGAAGGCCTTTGTAGATGTGCTATGGGTTTCTTTATGGTATCTTGAGCATTGGACTCATCTCACTTTGGAGCTATGTGAGAAGAGTTGAGAGAAAAGCATAATCACTCTGTAGCTTGGTACCTTATTTTGTTTTTGAAATAGTTATGAATTTTGTTTTTATTTGTTGCCTATGAACAAATTGAACAGTCATTTATGGTAGTTATTTTCATTATAATATGATAATTTATAATTGCCCATATTTATGTATAAAGTGATGTAATAATATATGAATACAATATGCAATAATTCAATTAATCAGGTTAACATGTCAATCACTTCAACTATTTAACATTATTTTTTTCATGAGAATGTTTGAAACTTACTCTCTTACAGATCTGGATGGGCAACATTGTATTTCAAACTATACTCACATGAAGTTAAACTAAGCTAAAAACAAAAGCAAACATCTTCTTCCTATTTAACTCAGATTTTGTCCCATTTACCTTCAGTTCATGAGTCTCTGGCTCCTAATCTCTGGTATCATTCAGTCTAGAGATTCAAGTTGTCTATCAAGAGAATATTGGGTTCAGAGGGGAGGGAAAAAATGTTTTAACAAATAAAAAAATGTCTGACGACTAGTAAGAGAAAATTAAATGCGTGTGTGTGTGTGTGTGTGTGTGTGTGTGTGTGTGTGTGTGACCAGGGATCAACCTTGGGCTCTTTTGCTTCCAAGGTAGGCCTGGTACCACTTAAACCTAAAATCTGGTATCACTAAATCCCAGCTTGCATCTTCTAAATGTTCATATAAGTGACTAATAAAAAGTATCCTTTGAGGGCCAGGGATTTAGCTCAGTGGTTCTGGCATCTGTCTTGCAAGCACACAGGCTGGGGTTTGATCCCTCAGTAACCACATACAATACTGGGCATGGAGACTCATGCCCAGCAGCAATCAGAACCACATACCAGAGGGCCTGGTGTGGTGGCTCAAGCCTGTAACCCAGGCACTTTGGAGGCAGAGGCAGGAGGGTCATTGTGATGTGAGTTTGAGGCTGAGCTCAGGGCCAGCCTGAACTACAAAGCAAACCCTGTCTCAAAAAAAAAAAAAAGAAAAAAATATCCTTTGGGTCATCCTCAGATACGTGGAGTGCTCTACTACTATAGAAGATTATTTTATTTGTAATCTGTTTGCAAAGGCAAGAAGGTGCCTTAAGCATTAATGTGAGTTAAGTAATAATTCAAAATAAGATATTTCATTTGTTATTCTAAGATGAATTGTTTAATCCATGAAAAAAAATACATTGAGTCTCAGGGTTAGGTACTTTAAAAAAACTACAAGACATTTTCCCAAAATATTTGAATTATTAGAAATATGATGAAAAATTCTAGAAGGCTAAGTGTAGTCAGGAGGAAGAAAAGACATCACATGACCCAGCAGAAGATCCTCTGTGACTAGCACAGTGCCTTAGGATTAACCAGAGAAGTTTGGTGGGAAACATCCTGGGTAGAATTACACCTAGAGATGCCTATCATCTGCTCTGGGTATACCAGACTGAAAACATTTCAGAAAAATGATGTGTCAAAAACGAGGACAGTGGTGCTGAAAGGTATTACAGCACTTTCTCCAATGTGGTTTCAGTATAATGAAGGCAGAAAAAGTAGGCATAAAGGAAAGTATAGAGAAAAGAAGTCTATGGAGAAGAAAGGGAAATGGACAATATATAGAGCCACTTATCAGGTAGCTTTGGTTATGTTTTATTGTATCCAGGTAGTAGTCAAGGTTTGGAAATCAAAATAAAATATAATACAATTTTCAGAAAGTTAACTGTTAGAATGATGCTATTGTTTTGCTAATTCCATGAATATTTTCTGGTTTCCTGGCACCTCCCTACACAATGGCAATATAAAGATAATGAAGACCTGAAATTCCTGACCTTGAAAGACAGGTGGATGCCGGGGTGATGGAATAAACAAAAGTAGTCATCAGTAATGGCTCTCAGTGATGCGACAGAAGTATTTCAGGAAAACTACAGCAGTCAGGAAACTAGCACATGCACAAGCAGTTGTTGGTGGGAGTCCTGATGTTCAGCTATTTACACACCTCTTTTTCAAGGCAAGGAGTACGAGGCATCTGTGACCATGAAGACAATGTGGTAGATGCAGAAAATGCTCATGACCTAACTTAGGTACATTTTATTATTAAATTTATAATTTTATTAATAAATTAATTATTGTTGATTTATCTGTGCAGGCAGTAGGGTACAATCCTCTTATGCCTCACAGACTAGCGCTCTTGCTCTTAAAGCGGATGATTTTCAGAAGCAAGGTGTTTGCTGAAGCTTTTTTCCTGGAGGAAATTGTTCTAAATTCTGGTGGAGAGGAGGCAACCAGAAATGATGCGGTTAATGCATGGATTTAAGAACCAGTTGCTGAAGGTGAGTGGTAGATCAGAAGTACAGACCAGCAGCCTTTGCATGATAAAGAAACCATGGCCTGCTCTCTCATTGGGGAAGAAATGAAGGGAAAAAGAGTAGAGAAGAGAAATCAAAGGAGAGTCAGACAAACGACCATGTCTCTCTGCTTCAATAGGAATATTATGAGGATGGGTGCCCAGGAAACTAAAGCAAGAAACGTGTGACAACTATGTGGAAACTGAAGTCCACAGCATTAGTTTCATACCTATACAGTTCCTGTAAACTTAAGCTGTCTGTTTCCTGATTTGCTTCACATTATATTACTCAGTCCTCAAAACAACCCCAGAAAAGGATTGTCAACACCATGATTAAAGGAAATAATGAAGAATTACAGAAGCTAAGTAGCTACAGTAGCTAGCCCAATTTTTTTCAGCACGGAAGTGGAACTTGTATGCAAATTAGCTGTGGAGTTCTATCTTGCAGTCTGCAGATCGATACATCTCTATAAAGAATGCAATAGCAACACCCTGTATTCTAGTCCTTCAGGGACTGGAATAGGTCATCAGCAGTAAACAACCAAACCAAACCAAAGACACAGCTTAATTCTCATTTTTTCCCATAAAACCAAACCAAAGCACCGAGCAGCTGGAAATGTAATAGCTGGGGGAGGAGCCAGCCCTTCTATTTTTGTGTCCGTACCTAGCAGCCAGAAGTTCTCCTAGAAACATTTCAACTTTATGAACTTCATTTTTCTTTTCAGGAAGATGCTGTTTACTCTCTCCTAAATTTTCTGTAGTTAACCTTTCCTCCATGTCGTGGATCCATAAATTCAGTTTTCTGTGCTGATCTTCAAAGCTACAGAAGAGAAACATATTTTAGAGAAGTTTTGTTGTGCTCATTATAATAGTAACTTCTAATAGTTAAGGTCCCTTTGTCTTTTTATGGCAATAAGATCTCATGAAATTGCAAGATGTAAAGAAAAATCGACAATAAGTCTGTCAAAATTTTCACTTGGTTCAGAAACAAAGTGATAAATTCTGGTAATATCTTTTGGGATACAAGCAGAGAAAAATTACCTTACCTAACTAAATTGATTTCATAATTGGTAATAGACAGTATGATTATATTTCCATGTCAATATACTCTTAACTTTGTATGTCTGGGTACAAAGACTCTTGAGTAGGCACCATCGGGGCATGTACAGCCCCAGAGAAAGAAGAAAAAGTGATTTTTATATCTTTTGTTTCTGAAGGGAATTTGAATTTGGCACAGAAGCTCTAAGCTTTGATGACAGTATAAGCTCTCCTAGAAACCTGGACAAGTGTAAGGGAACTTACTTGGTTCACCAGAAAGGCGATTTGATATCACTGACAACTTTTCTCCTCATAGTGATGAGGATTTATTTCCCTCTATTTTGATACTTATCCTTATTGACATATATTATTGATTGGAATCTTGATCCACAAAATTCCATAGTCATCTTCTGCCATGGTATTATCCAAGTAGAAAAAGACACAAGGAAAAATCCTGGGTCATCTAAAATTAGGTGTATCAAAGCACTACCATCTTGCATTAGCTAAACAGATGAAAACTATGAAAACTGCACGCAACTATGTCTTGACAATTACTACTGAAAATAATTTTATATACAGAAAATAAAGCCAAATAATAACCTTTAGAGTCTGAACAGTTGATTATTATAATACAACGAGCCTGTGTTGATAGTAGATCGAACATTATAATTTAAATTCACAATTTTAAATTTATGTCTGTTCCAATGCCCTTTTTCTCTGTGTGTGGTGCAATCTATATTTATCAGAACAACCTACCTCCCCAGTTCAGAAGCACAGTCTTGGAGGGCCTGCTTGTCTTTAAGGCACTGCTTCAGAAATGCTTGAAACTCTTCATTTGCCCTTGTGATCTGCTCCTGAATGCTGCCCACAGTCTGTTTAGACAGATGCGCATACAGAGTCTGTCCCTCCTGAGTCACTGCATCAAGTTTGCTTTGCCCATCACTGACTGAGTCCAGAACTTTCTGTTTCAGGGAGTAAAGGCAGTGCAACATATTTGTTATTATTCAGAGACCCCGCAGGCGTCCATTTCTTTGCTACCTCTGCTCAGCCTCGAACTCATAGCAATCCTCCTGCCTCTGCCACCTGAGTGCTAGGATTACAGGTGTGAGCTACCACACCCAGAGGTAGCAAAGAAAGAGAAGAAGAGTAAAGTCCAAAAGAAAAAATGTCTAATGAGACTGGGATGAAAACAATGCATTTGAATGGACAGAATCAAGGTGGCTAGCTCAGGATGGTGGCATCTGGGGAGCCACTGAGGGCAAAGAGAACAGTGTCCATCTAGCAAAAAGAATGTATGATGGCATCAGGGTCTTGTTCTCAATTCCTCCCGAGTCTCGGTGTCTCAGAAGTACTGGGACACTCCTCTGTTTGGCCACCTGCTCCCTTCTCTCTCCCCCTCCTCTTCTTCCTCATCCTCTGATCCACCCAACAAACACAGCCAGGCCTGCAGGAAAGGGGCCTTTTTTGTATGTGCCCCTTCCTTGGATCTATACATAGAATAGCTCCTATAAAGCCCCAAATCCCAGAAGTTAGGGACTGCTGAGCCTGTCCCTTGAGCTGAGGAGTGGTGTATCAGTTGTCACTCTGACACTTCTTCATGGGCTTTTTGATGGCTTTGGGGGGTCCCAAGCTTTAAAGGGGACAATTCCACATCTGAATTTATCATGCCTTTTGCAAAACAAGCTTCACTTTACTATGCCTATCTTCATTCCCTTCTAATGTAACGAATTACTGACATCATTTCCTCACTTCTTAGACCTTAAAATTACAGGCTACTTGTTACTTTTAAAAAATTTCCTTTTTTTTTTCTCAAAACTTAACAATGAATAAGTTCTCAGAGCTTTGCTCAAATTAGGAGCTAGGAAAATTTGGCCCAAACTTCATTTGAACCTATTCTTCTTTAAGTAGTTCCATAACTTTGTTTCTCAATGACCTTCTCTTTCTTGAGTTCACATATTTCTCATCATTGATAGAATACAAGTAACTTCTAATAGCCATCAATTTAATTTGCATGTATTTTACCTCAAAATTTAGACTCAAAGTTATTTTTCTGATTGATTGATTGATTGATTGATTGATTTATATTGGGGATGAGGACCTTATGCTTGCAAGGCAGGCATGGCACCCCTGAGCTAGATCCCTAGCCCCTATCTCTCTCTTTTAAAAATTCTACAGTAGTGATAAAATAGATAGGATTATTCATATTTTTACTGCTGTTAACCATAAAAATAGATTTAATTTTGAGTGAATTTAAAAAAAATGCTTCTCTGGCAAGGAGAGATACAAAGGGACCTAGACATTCTCTAGCTCTGAGTTGTTTTCTGGAGGACTTCCTCTATTGCTCGTGTCTGTCTGACACAGTAAGGCCAGTTCTGTCAGGGAAGAAGAAGAGATGGACAGAAATGAGATTTGGGAGATGAGATGGCCTCATCTGACCCGAAGGCACCTGAGGGCAGTGTGGGGGGAATAAGGGTGCTGCTTTCATACCTGGAGATCATGGAGCTTTGCCTCCAGAACTTTACTGTCGCCAGTTCGATCTGATGATTCTTTGGCTGCTGCTTTTGCTCCCAAGAACCATTCTTGGAATTCCTGCATTGAATCTTTTGAAAGGTAATGAGAATCAGGTATAAATCCAAAACACTGAAGAAGTTCCCAAATTTTTTTTTTTTTTGAGACAGGGTCTCACTTTGTAGTTCAGGCTGACCCTGAGCTTCCTGTAGCCCAGGAGAGCCTCAAACTCATAGCAATACTCCTGTCTCTGCCACCTGAGTGCTAGGATTACAGGGGTGAGCTACCACACCCAGCAGAAGTTCCCAAGATTGACATGAATTATTTCTGCCCTTCAACTCATCTTATTCTGCCTTACAAAATATTCCAGAAAGAAAACGATGATACAGAAAATAATACAGGGTGATCTACAACCATTACTGTGTACAGCACAGTGGGAAAATTATGTTAGAGAAGAGAATGAAAAGCAACTGGTATTCTTGGAATGCTGGATTTTCCACTGTGTCTCTTCTTTGGGTAAAGATGGTATAAGAAAACAGCGGAAGAAATGCTCTGGAGCATTGAAGCTGTTGTTTTTAGTACTGGAGATTGAAACCAGGGCCTTTGCACTGAGCCACCTCTCCAGAGTATATTTATCTTTTATTCTGAGGTGAGCTTCTCTAAGTCACTGGGTCACCAGGATGGGGACTTGCAACCCTCCTCCCTCCCTGAGTGCTGGGATTACAGGCATGTAACACTGTGCCTGACTAAAAGACATTTTCATGGCTTAGGGAAGAAGCATTTCCTCCTTCCCCCATGTCACTGAGAGAGCTGCTGAGTGTTCACGTTGGCACGCTGGCACTGCTGTGGGGAAGCAGAGACACAGGATGGGCATTTCCTCACTTACGGCTGCCAATTTCTGGTCTCTCTAATTTCCAGATTTATTATATCACTTCATCCTACCATTAACAACTTCCCTGTTATTTTTATCAGTGGCTGTGGGCCACTTGAAAAGCAGAAGTAATTCCCTACATTCTTGAGTTAATGTGTAGAAAATCCAGATGAAATTTGACATCAACAAAATGGTGGACACTTGCTTTCTCCGGGAGAAAGGAGAACTGTGCATAGGGATAAAAGCCCAGCCCAGTCTTTCTGCTGCTCAGATTTTAATGTAGGAATGAATGTAAAATGATATCATTTTAGAAAGTTTCCTCCAACTTTCCCTGGCAGTTTTCAGGCAGCATTTAGTTTGGACTTGTTCTTATAAACAATTACCCACACTCAGGCCCGTCAGACCTCACCATTGAAATGTATCTCCAAAGAATCCTGCAGGCCAGCCTGAGTTTTGGAGCACAGCTGGCTCACAGCTTCCTGCTTCTTTATCAGGCCCGTCATCGACCGGCCCAGGCTCTCCAGCTCTGCTGAGTGGTACTTGCGGCACAAACTGTTGAGATTCTCTTGGGTAGAGCTGATGTTCCTTTGCTGACCTTGAAGTTCTTTTTCTATATCCTACAGAGTAAAAACACACCACAAAGGGTGCTCATTAGAATGAAACTCAAAAGAAACAAGGCAACATCACCATAATCATCTCTTATCGCTTGCAATGCTGATGAAATTCACTCAGGAGTTACACACAGGGTTAGGAGTGTGTGAGTATCTGTGACTCTGGCTCTGTATGGAGTCTTCCCTAAGTTTTCCCAGTTCTCCTTGGTAACAGCAGCTATTGGGAGTGGCTAGAATTTGGGTTTGGTCTAAGATTTCAAGCAAATTGAATAATCTCATATGAACTTAAGTCTAAGTCCTTGATCTCGGCGTTGGTCATTTTACAAGAAATCCTATCTTTTCAATATACCATTTGGGTTTTGAATAAAGTCACAGGCCATGCCAACAATACTGATTGCTAGTTTTAAGACATATGTTAGTCTTCAGTATTATAAGAAACTATGCTGAAAGACAAATAGACTATACATATATATTCAAAAGTTAACTCAATGTACATCTTTTACATATAATTGATCAGAAGTGTCATCATTAAATACGGTTAGGTGACATGGAAATGGAAAATTTTCTGTATTTATTAATTTTTTCAAATTATAACATTTTTCTAGATGATGGCAGATTGACTATAAAAACAGTTCAATAATAAAAAGTCTCTCCAGCATTCAAGCCACTATAGGTTCACCTTTTTACCAGTATGCGTGCATAAATATGTTTACATGTATATATATTCACATATGTAAACAAGCAGTCTTTGAGAAGGCACTGTAACATACATGCTTTCTGCTTTTAGATTGTTCATGTTCTATTTCTTAACGCGCCAAATTCTGCTTACTGTGCTGTGTCCCGCACCACAAATTAGTCCATCTGGCTATCAATGTGGAGCCGAGAACAGCGCTCTCCTTTTCACTGTAGTTGTCACAGACAGGAGAACTACTAGCCTGACTCAAGCCGAAGTACTTACCACGAGTCCAGCACCCACCTTCACTTTTTTTAATCCTTTACACGTCTTGGCTTGGGCACAGCTTATCAAAGACTCCTCCACTCGCATCAGCCACCCTGTTACGTCACTGATGAATTTCTCTACGCTTGTACTTTGAGCAGTAAAATCCTTCAAGGTTGCTTTTGCTTCTTCAGTTATTTCTCTAGCGTTCTCCAGTTTCTGCCTTAAATCCGCTTCTAAAAACTAATTGTAAGGCAAGATTTTATTAAACTCTGTGGAGACTCAAAAAACACTCATTCGGTAAGAATTCTGCTTAAGTGCAACTTTGTTGAGAAAAACATAAGTTTCCCCATAGAAGCCGCTCCAAGGCCAATATCCTTTTCCAGGAAGAAAAACCAGGAGCACAAACTGCCAAACCTATCATGTGAAGGGAAAGTGGAAGGCAGGGTTTGCAGCTAGCGGTGCATGTGGGAGGGGTGGTTTGGACTGAGGCTCCAGGGAAGTCGTGAGGTCATATTCTAAAATCATTGCTATGTCTGCCCAGAGCTCCTGAGGACAGGAAGCTACCAAAACTCTTTTCTTCAGTCTCCTGAGAAACACTCACAGGTTCTCTGCCTGGAAGTAACCTTTTCTTGGATGGATACCACTAAGCCTTTATGATAAAGGAATTTTATTTTTGCATGAAACATTCAGCAGGGCTAGATGTTTTCTCCTCCTGAGAGTCACTATAAATTGTAAGACAGTTTCAGTTCCACAGTTCAAAGATTCAGGTCTGTTTAGTGATTAAAGATTTTAACTTAAAGCTTTTTCTAATTCTAGCTGAAAACTGCTTCCTGCAAGAAGTCCACTGTGGAGAAGGAGGCTGAGGTCTTCCTCTTCTCTTTCTTCAGTTTATTCCTGTTTCTCCACCTTTTACAGATTTTTGTCCCAAAGACTGGAACTTGGCAGGAGGTGGGTAAGAGGTTCTGAAATGTGTGCTAACTGCTATGAGTTAGCACCTGAGTTTTCTGTCCATGCTTCTCAGGAGCCTAGGTCTGTGGGCTTTGCTGACACGGCCCCGATGCGGGGCTTCCCACTGAATTCCTTACAGGAACTACCACACTCTTGTGCCTCTGTACTTTCTCCTTCCTCAGCCTGTAGTCATCTCCTACACTCCTCACTGTGAGGTCTGCTCATGTCGATGGCCCTCTTCGCCACGGAGATGTCCTCCCGCAGTGGTCTCCTCCTGTCCTTTGCTCTAGTGACTCACTTCTGGGCTGGCAGCCATGCTCTGGCATTCACCATCACTAAGTCTGAGACACAGACCATACCAAATAACTACTTCACCTTTGCCAAACTGTGAGTAGGTAGCCAGCCTGTCGGGCAAAGGGTCAGAAACTAGACTCTGGGGTCAGCCGACAGTCAGGTAATGCCACTGAAATCGTTTTGCATAGAATTGAGGTAAGTTAAGTCACTCACACCTCTTCTTTGACATGTAGAGGTACAAGAGAGAGAGAGAGAGAAAGACAGAGAGAGAGAGAGAGAGAGAAGGTATCTAAGGGAATTCAATGATGTGTGGTATTGATTACAAAACTGATCTCTTACCTGAAGGTCTGGTGGTGTTTCTGGAATTTTAGTTAATTCTTTAAGATTGTTAACTTTGGAATGAAGTTCCTCCAATTTCAATGCTTTGTTTTTAACTTCAGACTTGCAAAATAAAACAAAGGGGGAAACGCATCACTAATCAGAAACAATGACCATTTGTACTTGGAACTTCACAATTTCAAGAGAAGACTGTCCAAGTACAGAGCTTAAGCGGGGATACAAAAGAGTCCATTTCATTTCGTGAGGGTTGTTCTTCTTGTGCATGTGGAAAATGTTACATTTAACGTTCACTTGGAATGTGAGAGAGTATGTGGAGCTTATTTTCTCTCCACCCTCTTTTTTATTAGAAAAAAGATCCTGGAAAAAACTAAACACCAACCAACAGCCTGGAGTATGGGGATTCCACAGGCCAACGCTTACTTGTCGGCCGTACTATGCCCTGTCACCATGGCAGCACTGCTTTCATTTCAAAGCAAACACACGTAGGGGGAGCCTGACAACTGCACACAACATGTAACACACACGACTAATTTCAAAGGAAAACTTACAGGCAATGAGGAAGGAAGCAGAACAATCGGGAATTTAAGCATGACTGGTATTTTGTTATTCATTTTAACACACAGAGGATGTCCTGCTTTGGTGGTTTCTTTCATTAAAATCAGATGGCTCCCATTAAAGAAACATTATTACACTTGGGCACTTATAAACTTAATCAGTACTTGAGGTCAGAAGGAAACAGTAAATACATTATCCGTCTTAATTTAAAAATAACATTCTGCTGTTTTGGGACACAAACAAAGTCCTTGCTGCCTCCATGTCAAAAAGCAGTTTTCTCACACAGTGCGATGCAGCACTGCCAGGCACCCCTCTGATCTTCACTCCCAGGAGGCTGCTATGGGAGGGGCACCGGGCTGGATCTGGCTTTTTCAGCTGACAGCAGGAAGTTAGTGAGCAAAAGATCCACCATCTGAGAGACTGAACTGGGTCACCCTGAATGTGGGGCTGAGGAGCACAGGCTCTGGATTTCTGCGGTCAGTGGTCACAAGCTGGTTTGACAGCTATGTCTCTTCCCTACAAAACGTCGCAGCATGCAGCACTTTCAGCTATGACCTCAGGTTCACACACAGGGCTGAGACCACACCGTGGAACTTATTCTAGTGTCCCTTTCATCATCTGTACAGAGGTACAAGGTGCCAGTGACTCTGGGGCCCGAATGGTAGCAGTATATGGAATAACAATTAGGCACAATGAATTTTGACTGTTTGTTGCTCTTTTGTTGTTTTTATTTATTTATTTATTTATTTAGAGATGCTGGAAATAGAACTTGGAGGGCTTCTAACCACTGAGCTATGCTGCCAGACCTTACCTTTTAATAAAGTTTACCTCAATATTAATTTATTAAAATTTAACATAATAATGATAGTGCTAACCCTTACTTACAGAACTCCTGAAAATTTAACAGTCTATAAGCTGGTATAAAGATGACTCAGGACAGGCTGTGAAGAGCAGGGATGTTCATCAGCAGCGACATGATAGCGGTATCAGTGGTGACACCGGAAGAGCCTGTAGGTCATTCCTGACTGACTTTGAGTCTGGGTCATTTCCTTTTGCTCTGACTGCCCTTAGGAATTGGAATTCAACTATAGAATCTCTCTTGAAGGTTATATGAGTCAAAAGCCACTAGATGCTGGGTGATGTAGTTCATTCACCTGTTTTCAGACTAGTCATTCACTCTTTTAGCAGTCAAGTTTTAAGGGCCAACCAGAGGAGACGATGTGAATAGTCTCCATCCTCAGCAAGAGCACAGCCAATCACAGGCTTTATGAAATACATATCTCTTCTTCCCCATATCCTGCTTAATTATCAACCCTAGCCCAATTACCACTTGACATTTTACATATTACCAATAATATGATGTAAAAAATAAAAATTCCATAAAGGTAGATATGTTGTCTGTTTTACTGCCATATATTCAGTGTCTAAAACAGTGCCTGATATATTGTAGGCATTCATTAAGAATTTGATGAATGAATGAATAAGTGAATGAATGCAATAAGGGTAATAAAAGGATTTTAGGATGAACTGGTGAATTCCAAGTATGGTAGCTCAAACCTATAATCCCAGCATTCAGAAGGCAGAGGCAGGAGGACTGCTGTGAGTTTGAGGCTGGCCTGGGCTGCATAATGAGTTCAGGGCCAGTATGAAGTACAAAGCAAGACCCTGTCTCAAAACAAAACAAAACAACACAAAACACCAAATAAAATGAACTGGTGTCTAAAGCCTAAAGCTATAGAAGAGCAGAAACTTTCCCTGGAAGAAAATCTCCAATTTTCTTTTGTTTCTGAAAAGGAGATGGAGGAACCTAGTCAAAAAAATAACATATAAAAATAATAACATGGAATTTTAAACAATTGGCAGGTTTTTTGAATAGAGAAAAATAAGTATTAGATATTCATAAATTAAAAACACTTCCAATCTGGTTTTCAAATGGGACAGTGCCACATTCTCCTAAGAATAGGAAAAAGTATACATTTCATGCACTTTTATTATTCTACTAAAACCTCAAGTAAAAGCCTCCACTAAGACCTGATAACAAAGCAGAAAACCATGTAATCAAAGCCTCTCCCAAGTTTGAGTAAATGGCGGAAGATAATTTATAGTTATGGAATACTTCTTTGAAAAGAAGATGGACCTTTAAAAAAAAACACCATAATCTTTTCATTTGCAGACGGCGGTATCCCCAGCTCCATAGGCGGGTGTCCTCAGGTACCTCAAATTCTCTGAGGAATTCCTCAGCTCTGAGGGTGTCGTCCAGGTTGTTGATATTTTCAGCCAGCTGCAGAAGGGTGTTGTTTGACCATACATCAATTTCATCTTTACTTGAAAGTACATCATCCCAGATGGATAGGCTTATCCTCAGCCTTTCCATGTTTTCATCCAATTTCTCTGATACCTAGGGTAGAAAGCAGAAGTCGTGCCACTAAGAGTAGGCAGCCTAAAGGGGCTAATGCCTCACACTGCACAGAAATGTAACTCACGATAAGGTTGACTTCTAGAGGACTGAGGTCCACCTATGGCAGTCTCATATTTATTTTTTCAAAGTAGCACAATAAGCATATTTATTTGTAATGCTGAGGTTTAGGAATAAGCATTAACTAGATGTGAACATATTTATAATATAAGCAAATACATAAGAAAGCAACACACTTTGCTTATTTAAATTGCTATTTCTAACTACTTTTTCTATAACAGTGGTTTATAAAAAAATCTTTGAAGTCCTAAAATTATGATCATATTATAAAAATAGACCTAAGTTAATTTAGCTTACTAAAGCTTATGATGTGGGGAAATTCAACTCAAATTAAAATTCTGAATCTAGGTATGGAGAACAGAGTCAATGGAATCACTGGACTTTTGCACTACGGGTAAATATTTAGAGCTCGGCACATTCATTTCCAGAAAGATCAAATGACTTGCTTTATGATCACATAGTCACTGAGAATTAAAACACAAGAAAATAAATTAAAAGCCTAATGTTTTTCAACACAAAACTGCAGCCATATTACTTAAAATATATATATATATATAATATATATATGGCTAGTATAATAATAATATATCTATTCTGTAGAATGTCTGTGCTTACTCTATTTTATCCATAATTCTAGAGACTAAAGCAGAAAATCATTTAAAGTTATGTCTTGGCAAAGCAAACAAATGTAAATCCAGAAATCTATCAATAAATTTTGATAAAATAATGCAATTTTTTTTCTACTTCTAACTTTATGTGAACACTAGTTGTATTCAGAGTATCAGTTTGCTGTTAACACTGTATGTTCTGAATGGAATTCACAGCCCTGAATAACCCTTTGCTCTAAAGATTTCCCAAAGAATTGACTGTTTAACCTGCCCCCAGGGAGCGCTTACGTCCAGCCACTTGTCCATCGTGCTCTCCATGTCTGTTTTCACCAAGATGAAGTCGCTGCTGTGGATCTTCCTCAGTTCACATAACAAGTGTTTGCCTTTACTGGTGAAACTGTCCAGCTCTTTCTGCTTACAGTTCATTTCATTCTTGGCAGTTTCGTGCTGCGGATATAAATACTTCCTTAATCAGTAAGTGAGAAGTCAAAAGCGTAAAACCATCTACTTTTAAGAAGTGTAATTAATAGTTGACCTTCTGCAGAAATTAATGATATGAATTAATGATAGCTCATATCTAAATGAATGTCATATATATATATATATATATATATACATATAATTTTCATGAAACACTAAAATTCTAGGATATCACAATTCCTAGAAAAAAATTTGACTTATTAACAGGAATTGCCCACATCTAAATGTACTAGTTAAAGTATCTGTGTGAGAATTACCAGTGAGTTAAAACACATGTAGTAGTCTACTCAATCAAATTCATTTTGAATTTTACCTTGGAAAAAGCCCACTTAAGATCCTCCTGATCTTTGACAGTGGCTCTGGTTATGATGACACTATTGGCATTTTCTAGGACTTTAGATACAGATGATTTCAAGTTCTGATATTCTCGCATCAAGTCAATAAGTCCACAGCACTGGCCTTGGCTGTAAGGGTTAAAGGAAACCATATCGCTTAGTGTCAAATGTCAGGGCGGAAAAGCCTTGCTTCCTTATGACGGGGCCTAGGATCCTATGATGTGGATGGGTTCAGAGATTGATGGATGGTGGAACCATATTTCTCCCCATCTAGGTCAAAAGGATACTACTGGTAAATGCACTTAATACAACGTCCAAAATGTATTTTTATATTTTTCCTAATAATAAAGAACACACACTGGCATTAAAACAAAATTTAAACTCAATGACAAAATGGAAGTAGTGTAAGTTCTTGACAACTTAAACTTAGACAAGTCATCCAAATGTGTTGTTTTAAGTGTTTCTGTTGTTTTAATCATTTCATAATAGTGTATATTAAGGGCAAGGAACAAAAGCAATGAAAAAGCACACAAAAATACAGCTTGATAGCTAAAATACATTGGAGCATTTTCTCTTTCATCACCATGTAACAAACTTCCATGATGACAAATCCCTTGAACATTATCAAAATAAGTTTTTTGTTTATAGAAATAAAGTGCTTTTGATCAAGCAGTTCTATGTTAGGATGATTTTCCTAGAAATAGATCAGTGTGCACCAAAGTCTAGGTAGAATTAAAATATTTATACATTATCACTTATAATAAAGAAACTGTAGAAATAGTCTAAATATTACAAAATAGGCCAACGATATAGTAAATTCAGATATTTTTGGTCACTGAACACTGGGCAACCTCTAAAAAGTCACAGTGTAAGAGAATAATTACACAGAATAAAACTTAATTACACTAGCCATTAACAGTGTAGAATACAGTCTTGATTAGGTTTCAAAAGCCTTTGTATATAGCATAACATATGTTTTGAACCACATTTTGCAAAATCAACAATGGCCCAATATGACAAAATTAGTAGGAAGTTACAAACCGAAGCGGGGCATCTCTGACTTACTTTTCATGAATTAGTCTCTTGGTGTCATTCCAGCTGCCTTCCAAGCGGTTTATCTCCTTGTCCACATACGGAGCAGAAGCCACATCTTTCTGAGCAATTTGCTTGGCTTTGTCTTTCAACCAGCATAGTTCATGCTCGTGAGAGTTCAGTTCATCCTCAAGCTGATTAAAGACTCTGAGCCTGTGAATTAAAATGTCATCTCACTGTTAACTCACTGATCATAGTGAAGAGCAGTATTTCCTCTTGCTGTAATAACATGATAAATGTAGTAAACACATTTAAGTGGCTAGAAAAAATTTTAATACAGCAATGAATGTGCAGCAATTGATAAGATGCCTTTAATTTTGCAGGAGGACTCAAGCTAAACCTCAGAAAACATTGACGATTGTTCTTACTTTTCACTTGGAACCTTCTGTTACGCTTATGTTCCCTTTTGTTTTGTCCATGTAAGACTTTTAAAAGTAAGACTAATCTCAAAAGCTGTGTAGGTAAATTCTTACTGCAAGATTATTCGTTTGTAAAGCGTCTGTCATGAGGTCCAACCCATGGAATGGTCTATACCTAGAAACTGGTTATCTCTTCCAAGATAGAAATAGCTTACAGAGCTCTAAGAAATGTTAATTACCTAAATTACCAAAATTACCATAAAAATTGCTTTTTTATCATTAATATATGAATATTTGTGCATCTGAAAAAAGTGATTCTTTTTGTAGGTAACCACTGGCACCCTGTGTTTTGGGGCATTGCTGTAGCTGTGTAGTAACTGCATGTACATTATCCCATTTTATTCCCAAAGGAAGTAGCTGTGGACAGGTGTTGTCCTTATCCTATGACAGCAAGAACTTTATAAACTCATCAGTTCACTGAATCATTTTCTTAGCCTATGTGTACCTAGCCTAGGCCCTTTTGCTGATCATTCTAGGGTGTCCTATTGCATGTTCTGAGCTGGCCAGAGAGGGTCATGCCATCCCAAAGCACCAAAGCTGCTTCTGACTTGTGAATGAGTGATGCTGCGCACCTTGCTATCTCCTTACTCTAGAAGGTTACTCCATCCTGGAAATCTATTGTGACATGAGGCAGAAAGCTTACTACCTGTAAGAAAAAGGAACCTCAGGAACTAAGTCTCCAGTCAGGTCTTAACTCCACTGTCATCTAACCAGCACTTCGGCTTCATGTTTGAATCTGGCCAAAAGGGGACAAATAGAACAAAAACATCCATAACAAATACATGTATTGATAATATACAGATAGACTGTATCTCTGCATCATGGGAAGGGGACAAAGTTTTGTCAACAGGGAAAAGAGGATTGAAAAGAAGGCTACTGTGTTAGGGGAGAAATTGCTTGTCAGATGTACTAAGGGAAGCCAAGCACAGTGGTGCACACTGGTGCCTGTATCTCAGCAATCCAGGGCCTGAATTCCAAATTCAAGCCCAGTTTGAGCAACTTAGCTACCTACTGAGCCCCTGTCTCAAAATACCAAAATAAAAAGGGCTGGAGATGTAACTCGATGAGGTGGATTCCAGATTCCATCCCTGGTGCTAAAAAAAAAATTACTCTAGGCATTAACCCTTGACCCTTTTCTTTTCTATTAAGATTACCGGACAAAACTTCAGTCTGGCTCGGGGACACTCCCTGCCCTCTCTATGCCTCCGTGCACACTTGGAGCGCTGTGGACAGCCCCTCCTCCAAGCTGACTGGCTTCACCCTACATGAATGAGCTTAGATCTCAGGTGGCTGCCGTTCCTCACCCTTCAGAGCGCCACACTCTATGGGGAGAACTGAGCGAACCCTGCACCCCATTTTATTTTCTCTCCTTGCACATCTGCCGCTCTACCAGTGAGCATGCTCCACCCTTTGCCCAGGTGAGGTGCCTGCTTGTAGCCATCAGGGAAAAATTCCTTGATATATTTCCTGCCAGAAGTACACATCTGCCCTGCAGTTCTTACTAAAGAAAATGCATGACTTCTGCTATCAGAGAACTACTGGTCACAAATAGCATGATCAGAGCTCTCCTGTGAATGAGACCTCAGAACATACCCAAGGTTGGTATGTCTTAAGTGTTGGGTTAAACATTATTTTATCTTCAAACCATTTAAGAAAAAAAAAAAAAAGTTGCTACGTATAGCACTCTTGAAACTTTGCGCCATATCTGAGAACTAATAAAAGACAGACAAGACAAGTGACCGCACACAGTTTGCTGTACCTCTGCTGAAGCGCCTGGCGTGTGGGCTCTTTGAGGCGCTCTCGGTCGGCCCTTTCTTCAATGTCCTCCATGCTCTTCAGCAGCCCCTCTCTCTGCTCTTGGAATGCTTTCTTCAGCAGGGCCAGCGCATCTGCCTCACTCTGCTTGGTTCCCAGAAGGTTCTGGATCCTTTCTAGCTCTACACAGAGCTGATCGGCCGTAGCTCTGCCAGATGTCCTGGGCCCGGCTTGTCCGCTCCTCAGATGGTACTGGGCTTTGGCGAGGGTGCCATCGAGACCGATGGCAGCAGATTCTAGTGTCTTGGCATCTTGAATGGCATCATTTAGGTCCTTCTCTAGCAAGTCCGATTGCTTCTTATTCATGCTACTAGTCGCTTCCACTGTTTGCCTTAGCTGGAGCAGCACCCCGGACAGACAGGCGTGGCGCTGCAAGAATTCGGCCAGCTGGGTCAGGGCGAGCCGCCTCCTCTCTACCACTTGGCTGGCCTCCTCGAAGAGCTGGAAGCAGTCCTCTGCCTTTCCCTGGAGCAGGTGGAGGTCTTCCGCTCGGCCTAGAGAACCTAGTTTTGCTAAGTGACCCTGCAGACTCTGCAATTCTCTTCTTTTGTTCTCTATTTCTGCTGCATGGTCCTGGAAGGAAAGAAGGAGTTACTGATTCCCTGGGGCACCAGGGCTGGTGACACAGATATCTGCAGGCTACATGATGTCAAGATGTATTTAAGTGGCATGGGCCATCTGATATCAAAAGTCATTCACAGGGAACCTTTTAGAAATATTCATAACATTTCCCATTTTGGTCACCTATATATTTCATTTAAAACACAATCCAGATAAGTCAGTTTCATATCAGAACTGTGTTCTCTGTTAGCCAGCTATTCAAGAAATATGACTATGCCTAATGTGGTTGCACAGCCTATAATCCCAGCACTCAGGAGGCTGAAGCAGGTAGATATTGAGTATGAGGCTGGCCTGGGCTACATAATGAGTTCCAGGCTGGCAGAGATCACATGTTTAGAGCCTGGTTCAAAAAATAAAAACAAACAAATGACAACAAAGAAATGTTGTCACAATAAATCACTTTTAAAAGCTAGCTGAAAACTACTAACAATCTCAGCATAGTTGCCTTTAAAGAAACATTATCACCTCTTTTAATTTTAATCACAGTGGCTGCATAGATAGATGACCTACCTCTGTTCGACTAACCCTTATCTCCAGAACTTGAGCTTTTGTTCTAGAACACTTATTGTAAACTCATTCTCTGCCCTTTTGAGAAGTGTATCTTTTTAAAGCTTCTGGTCAGTTTTGCAACTCTGGATTGCTTTTTGAGGACCATCTCTTTGAGAAGTAACTATCTCCGAAGTCACACTCCTCTGCTCCAGAGGCTCTTTGGAGGGTGGGGGCTAACCTGGTGCAGCAGGTTGCCTTCTTCCAAACTCTGAACTATCTCTTGTCCTGAAGATAGAAGTTGGCTTTTTGCTTCATAAAGTAAATTAGCAAACAGTATAAGCTGAACACTGAATAAATACTAAATGTTTTATTATTAAATACTATTATAAATCAGCCTCTCACTATGTGCCAATCAGTGTCTGATTTTTTAAATGGTTTTTGAGGGCCAGGGATTTGGCTCACTGGTTCCAGCGCCTGTCTTGCAAGCACAAGGGCTGGGGTTCGATCCCTGGTATAACCACATACAATACTGGGCATGGAGACTCACGCCCACCAGCAATCAGTACCACATACCACAGTGCCGGGCGTGGTAGCTCATGCCTGTAATCCCAGCACTTGGGAGGCAGAGGCAGGAAGATTGCTGTGATATAAGTTTGAGGCTGAGATCAGGGCTAGCCTGAACTACAAAGCGAGACCCTGTCTCAAAAAACAAAAAACAAAAAAACAAAAAGAAAAAAGGGTTTTTGATACCAGGATAGATAATATACATAATCAAATTATTAATAAAGGAAATAGGTCATAAATTTTATATTACTTTCAAGCTACATAATACTTCAGAAAAATCATATCATTAAAGCTGTAGAATTGTGCATTAACTGTCAGTATCAGAACAAAACAAGCTGGAGAATGTAAAAAAATGGATATTCTTTTCACTACGTGCTAGAAATCATTTGCTTTGCTATGAAAAAAACTATTTGTAAGTGCTAACTAATCTATTTTTTTCTGATGTGGTTTTAGCTCCTTCACTTATCTGTGTAACACATTGTCTGGACTCAGGTGTGCACTTTTTAAAATATTTTCATATGATTAGCCAGCTAAGTTGCTTCTAAGTGTGTTTAAAAAACGTTGCATCCTTTTGTGATTCCACAGCCCTGTGGTCTCTTCAGTGTGAAGAGAAGGTGGTGTACCTTGTGCCGAGTAAGAGCCACTTGCTGGTCCTTCGTGCTGATTTCAGACGTACTTTGTAATTCGCTGAGAAACTGCTTCATCCACGTGGAAAAGGAGAGTAGCAGCTCGTCAAACTGCTGGTGCTCGGCAACCACAGACTGAAGGAAGTTAATCCTATATGACAGAGGAGTCAGGGTCAGTGGCCCATCACAAACCCAGAGTTGGTGATGTATTTTTGGAATTAAATTTATTCCAGGGCTAAAGTAATGTTACACACCACAGCAAGCTATACCTCTTGATTGTTCCTGCTTCTCAACATCTGTTTTTCTCATGATTTTCCCTATCAGAGTTGAGAGGACCACTCCATGCCCCAGTGGAGTCATTCTGTCCACATCTCTTCCTCCCACCCACCTCCATCTCTGCATTTCCCTCACACTAGCACCTCCATCACCGAGTACATAGTTTCTGTGCTGCTGTGGTCTAAGTCTGGAATGTCCTCCACATCTCACGTGTTCACAGGTGGGGATTTGCAGGATGAGCGGGACCTGGAGGTGTTAGATTCCTCAGGAGCCTCATCCACTTGTGAGCTCCTAGCTAGATGTGCTCTTGGGCTGGGCTGTAGGGGTGGGCCACAAAGGCATGCCTTGGAAGGGTGTATTGTATTGTGTGTTTCCTTCCCTTATCTCCTTTGCCCTCTGCCTCCTGATCACCACAAGCAGCTCTCCTTCTCCAGAAGCTTCCACCATGCGCTTCCAGCTTCAAGGACTGAATCCTCTAGAGACCTCTGCTCCTGTGTGCGAGTGTTGAGCATTGTGTGGCAGCAATGAAAAAGTAACTAAGACACGTGCTCTTCTCCCCACTCTCCCCACCCTCACTATCTCTGACAGCTCCTAGGTAGCTTCCTTCTTCCACCTTTGCCTCCTGACTATCTGCTGAGAGCACATTCAGAAACAGTGTCATGGGATCAGAGCACTGAGCGTGCTGTGGTGCTTCAGTCCTGGCGTGATTCCTTGTTGCACACAGGAAAGCAAACCCCCAAATCCCAATTGTGGTTCCCAGGAGACTCCACATCATCTATTTCTCCATCCTCATCTGATCCAGCTCTGCCCCACACTGCCACAGCACCCCCATGTGGCCTGATAGCCCAGCTCATTCCTAGAGTCCCGGGTTTCCATAGTTCCCTGGGCCACACTCATGGAGTTCTTGCTCACTGACCCAGGCCAAAGAAGTCTTGCCCTGCTGTCCCTGCCATGCCACCATACGGTCATTGTAGTCATGCAGTCTTGTTCTCTCATCTGTTTACACATTTATCTTCCCCACCCCTTCCTATCCGTCCTTCATTCCGTAAGAGCAAGGACTTAATTCATGTCTCCAGTACCTGTACAGGTGTCTGGGCTACGGTCAGGGATCCACCCATGCTTGGACAGTAAATACATTACTTAAGAATAGCTGATTGGAGATCATAATCAAAAGCTGGCATTACAATAATACTTTAGCCAAATATTAATATTCATCTCAGTGGTTTGTATTCAGAATGCAGCTTTTTATAATTTTTATTTTATTTTTAACTTACAATTGACACATTAACTGTGCATATTACTTTGAAAAATCAACTCCCATGTTTTAATCCTTATAATATCTGCACATTATCTTTGAATGTATATATCATATTTTGAATGTCTTCACGTTTGTGTCACTTTAAAAGTCCTTGACTTTCTTTCTTAGAAAATTTCTGTCTTGTAGAAAATTGTTCACCATTCCAGAGTTGGCATCAGATTCTTCCGTAAGCTTTTCCAGAACCTCTCGCAATGTCCATTTTGTTTCTGTACTACTCTGTGTTCGCCTGTCTCTTTGCTTCCTTTTCACCCCCACAGTGATCTATAAAACATGGAAGGCCAAGTCCCATTGGTTTTAAGCTGCACTATCTGATGGGGTGCAGGCTCTCAGTCCTAATAAACACTTGTTTGTTGACTGACTAAAAGAAGGAATAAGCACTGGAATAAATGCCAGCTCCATGAAAGCAGAGTGACCCACAGCACAGACAAGAGCACTCTATTCATTTCATAAACTCAGGAGGTATTTGTGATATGAATGACTGTTTAAAACACTCAGGGAGGTCAAGTGCTCGTCCAGGATCACACTGGTAATCAGCACCAATTTAAAGAGAGACTCTTCTCTGCTTTTAATTAGAAAGCTATAATGTTAACTGTTAATTGTCTGATTAAGATTAAATCTGTTTTTTCTTCCATTTACAATAATGTCAATTCCACTTTATCTCTCCAAGATCTATATTGGAATGCAGTGAAGTAGCTGATGTTTATAACATGATCCTGGTTGATAAATATCATGTGAGGCAAAATTTTAGTTCCTATCGCTCTCATGTACACAAACAGTGCAAGGAGTAAATGCTGCAAACCTCAATTACTTCTATCATTTTCCCCAGTGTCAAGCTAAAAGTTTGAATTGAGGATCATTGGTAATGCTCATTTTTCAGGATCTTGATTTTAAAAATGACAAAGTAGGGCCAGGGATTTAGCTCAGTGGTTCCAGCTCCTGCCTTGCAAGCACACGGTCCGGAGTTCGATCCCCAGTAAACCATAGATATCAGTACCGGGTGTGGTGACTCACACTCATCAGCAATCAGTACCACAGGCCACAATGCTGGGTGTGGAGGCTCACATCTGTAATCCCAGCACTCAGGAGACAGAGGCAAAGGCTTGCTGTGAGAGAGACTCTTTCAAAAAACAAAAAAACTCCAAAATGACAAAATAGTTTCCTTCCACTCTGTAGCTATCCTCTGAACAACTGAGTTAATTAAAAATAAACAAAACTTTCTTTCTTTATCTATACACTCCCCATTTTATAAACAAATGACCAATATTAGAAGACTTTTTAGGGCCAACCTTTTGCTAATTATCTGCGGCAAATCCCTCCATCTCTCATCCAACTGCTCCAAATGCAGTTTCATCATTTTCACATCGTCTTTGGCAGCAACTGCAAACAGTGATTCCTTCAGCTGTAAGAGGCTGCTGTAAGAGGAGGCCTGGGCAACCACTTCGCTTTGCAGGGCCTGCAGGAAGCAGAACAGAGCGCGGAGCTCAGCCAGCACATCTCCACAGCCAGGTCTGGAGTGGCAGGGGCATGGCCCACAGGCTGCACCCTCTTGGAAAATGGAACTCATTGCCCAAGGGGACTTTTTATGACTTGATTTAGAAATGGATCCACTTCATCTCTTTTCCATGAGCTTTAAAAGTAATCTTTATTTTTAAAAAAATTAATATTCACATTATAGGAAACAAAAGCACAAGAAACAAAGAACAAAGCCATTCAGTCATAAGTGGTTACTTGGAGGTTTTCGTCTATGTTCATTTCATTATTAATGCAGTTTTTTAAATGCAACAGAAACCTGAACAAGTTTTCTGTAGTTAGGTAAATTTGGAAGTTGTGAATTTTTCTAAGGATGAAAAAAATGAACAGATGAAGACAATTGAAGAAAAGTAAATGGGATCAATGCATAGCTAAAAATAACCAAGAAGGAGTCCTAGATATGAAGAACATAATGATTCTCATGGTTTAGAAATTATAGTGGAGCAAACTTAGGGAATCCAAGAGCCCTTGATTTTACTTAAGTGCAACAGAAGTAATTAGTTTTTAAATTGAGTCAGTAGTTGACTCTTTTAGGGGCTATGAAATCGTAAGAGTTGTGGCTCCCACCAAAGATGAGGTAAAACACACAATTTTCTACACATAGGTAACAACATGAAACAGTGTTAAGTGAGATGGTAAAACAGAGGGACATGGAGGGTAGAAAATGCTTGTCCAAATTCTCTCTTTCCCTGTCTAGTGAGGTCCGTGTGCAGCACAGTGAAGTCCTTACAGGTACCAAAGGAAGGAGAAGCCAGCCTATGAAAACAGGGAAGACTCCAAAGCAGCACTGGGACTTAGGTTGTGTAGAACACAGAAAAGAGGCACGGGAAGGTGGGAAAATACACTCCAAGGCCAGCCCTCAGCATGACACTGCTCAGCAGGTGATGTCCTGTCTGAATGTGACACAGTTCTGCTGCCCTCCTGGGTCCTCTCACTCATATCCACTCAGCTTCTGTACAGACACGTGGAAGAGTGAAGTTTTATAGTACAGATATTTTTGTGTCTGTGCTTTGTCATTTTCAATCAAAGGAGCTGTGACTGCCCTTCTCGGACAACTTTGCTTGAGTTTCTAGGGAAACAAGAACCAGACTGAATGGGGGCCGTGGTGCACACCTGTAATCCCAGCTCCTGGAGCAGGTGGCAAAGGGAATAGGGTCAGAAGTTTGAGTCCCACCCGGGCAACTCTGCAACAACCTGTCCCAAAATAAAAAGGGCTGGAGATGTAGCTCAGTGCATACTCTTGGCACTCATGATTTTGAAGAAGGGACTTTTTTGAGGATAAATGAAGAATTCATGTTTCATAAACTAGAAAAGCAGGAGAAGCAGAGGTGTGGCCCTCCCTCAGGGTCAAAGAGGAGTAAAATCTGAAGATGGGCTACAGACACTTCTGCTAGAGTTTTAAGAAAAGCAATTTATAGACAAAAATACTCATGCTTCTTCTTAAACCTACTATAAAAGCTGAGGAAGACAGAGAGTTAATCTGTAATACCATAAATCTTTTAAGGAGCAATTTTTTATTCATTTTTTTACATAGATGGAATCACTATGTGCAAGTTATTAATTTCCAGAAATCAGTTACCCTTCTCTATGGCTTCATGAATATCTACATATTTTTCTTATTTTAAAAAGTTTGCTTCTTCAAGGATGTAACAAACTAGTAATCTTTGTCTCTCTATTTTCATCCATATTTGTGCTGATCCACTTTTTATCTGGCTTGAAAATGACCATTATTTTTGATGTCTTTCACACTGAATCAGTTTCCTCTTAAAAATACCTTCACTGGGCAGGGAATGTGGCTCAGTGGAAGAAAATGTGTCTAACCTGCTTGACATCCTGGTTGAGGGCTAGCACTGTAATCAATCGATCTTGTTTATTATCAAAAGTTCATATGAATGCAAAAGTGGAGAGATCACACCTACTTTCAGCTCTAAAGATTAACTGACAGTCAACTTCATTTTGTCTGTTTCTGCTCATCCTCATCTTAACTTTCCCGCCAGGTCAATCAGTTTCATTCAAATGCCAGACTTGTGACAAGATTTTCTGACACTCCATAGAATCAGGTCACAGAACCCAAAAGGTCTCATCTTTACTTTGTCTCTCACATCAGGATTGCTCCCTTCAAGATGATGCGTCAGGGATTATAAAAGCAAAGCAAGAGTTTGGGATACAGAGATGAGAAGCATTTTATTTATGTTAAAGACAAATCAGCCACTGAACAAGCCTTTCATTTCCCTTCCTCATGCCTCCTGGAACTTGCCTGTATTAACTGAAGTTCACTCTCCACTTTGACTCTGTCTGCAGAAATATCTGTCTCTGGGGAGCTGGCGATGGCTTCACACCGCTCTAGCCAGGTCAGAAAGGATGATAGTTCTTTCTCCAGCCTAAAGACAGCAAAGATAAGAAACAATTTTATTCCAATCACTATGTTAGAAGATGAAAGCTTTCATCTTGTTGGAGGGCCCACTAGGAATCATTATAAATAATTCTGTGATGGTTGAGTCATCCCTAGATATGAAGGTACAGAATTCCTTTCTTTTCACACCTGCAACTGTCTTTGATTACATATTTATAATATGTGAAGATGAATTTAGGCTCTTTGTACATTCAGAGAACTTAATTTTATAGTGAAGATGAAGATCTCCCTAGTGCAGACACGAGTTCACATATTTTACCTCTGGGATGACTTTTCTCTATTGCTTCAAGTATTTCACTTGCTAACTTCCTTTTTCATTGTGGCAATAACTCAGAAGAATGTGCTCTGCTCACCTCTGCCAGTGGGCCAGCAGGTCCTCCAGCACAGCCTGTCTGTCCTTCACCCTCTGGAGTGTGTCCTCGTACCGCTGTTGAAGAGCCATGGCCTGCTGGATGCACAGGTCTCTGCTCACGACTTTCCTGGCACTGGCTGCGAAGGCCGTGACTGTGCTGCCCAGAGCCTCCAGGGCCTGAGAGAGATCCTGGGGAGAGGACGAGGGGACAGGGCAGTGGCTCTCAATCACTGGAGATATGTTTCAAGAAAATCTGCAGATGCATGCTGCCACAGATAGTACTGACTCTACAAATACTAAGTTTCTTCCTGTACTTACATATTTAGATAAAGTGCAATCCTAAAATTGAGCAATTATAATGATACACTATAATAAAAGCTATTTAAAACTTATAACTAGTTTATTTCTGGAATTTTCCATTTAACGTACTTGATCTGTGGTGGATCGCAGTAACTGAAGTGCAGACAGTCAACCGCAGGTGGGGGGCCTGTCTGACACTTAGATGGCTGTGTGTAAACACAGAGGCCCGTGGTCCCTTAGAGACCCTCCATCACAAAAATTTTCCCTCAGTCGCAGTAAACACCAATGGTACCAAAACTGTCTCTGCTATGATTACAGGAGAGTAGAGGGACGATGAAGAGAAAGTTACTCATGGATATAGAAATAAAAAGTGAGATGGGAAGATTTTCCACAAATAACAATGTTTTACTGCTGTTCCGAATGGTTTTTACATTCCACTAGCAGTCCAGCTAATTAATGAGAAAGTATTTATCTTACACAAAATGTATAAATATTTAAAGATTCTGTTTACAAAAGCTGTATGACAGAAGCTATAATGTCTCCAGAAATATATGGAAACATTAGTGGCTGAGGTAGCTGCTATCAGGAACCCACTGTAAGAAAATAAGGTGCCACAGAATGTGGTGCATATGTGTATTAAATTATTTCATCTTCATAATAACCCTAAGAGGTTTGTTTTTCATTATTTTCCATTTGACAGATGAGAAAGTCAAGGTATAAACTTGCTTCTAGATATTTTTTCTGAAATCTAAATACTAGAAAAAATAGACTTACTCTCTCTCACTTCTACTATAAACTTAGTTGTATGTTATAATAAACTTCACCTAATTTTACTTTCCTACATTTCTTCATTTTGTACATTAAAAATGACAAATTAAAAAATTAATTTTCATAATAAATATTCAAACTATACATATCCCACACCCCTTTCCAGTGGGATAATTTGTTGATCATTGGCTTCTTCCTGGCATAGCAGCCCCCCTGTGCTACATATATGTGATTTCTTCACACACACAGAGGAGAGATAATACATGTGTTTTTGTTTAGGAAGCTGTTTCACTTTATTGCTTCATGTGTTTGATTTTCCCTGTTTTCTCCTTTTCCAAAATTCTGCCAGAGCCTCCTGTTTATTGTCCTCTTAAAGGCTCACAATGATCATCAGTTCAAATTGGATATAAAGTCAGCCCTTGGAACTGAAAGCAGTCACCGAGGATGTTTCAATGCACATTTCAACACAGTGGGATAAAATCTTAGATTTTCAATGTTTTTCCTGCACATTTAAAACAATGCTGGAAAAGAGTTTGGTAAAGCTATACTCTGAAAATATTATATGTTCTAATAAAAGATAAATATATTTAAAATAAGTTTTCCTTAATTTTAATGACACTTATTTAGATACATACATTTTATGTGGTATACAAAGTAAATCCACTTGTTCTGTTTACTTTCTCAACTAACATAAAAATCTTTGCAATTTCAATTCTCAAGGAAACATTTATGCTGCTTTCTTTTTAAGTAAGAGTTGTCAAATTTTTGAGTGGATAGATAAGCAGAAATGCTGAAGCACATTCTTACCATATGTTCTTGGAGAGCTCTGTACGTTTCTGTAGCTGAAGAACATACTTTAATTGGATCAGCAAGTTTGTCTTCAAATTCAGACACAGTTTGCTGGATCTAAAAAAAAATGGTGCCATACAAAAATGGAGGAAAACAATAATAAAGACAAACTACATCATTGAGTAAGCAGCATACTTACTTTTTAGGATTAACTTTCAATGTGATGATCAAGTGTATTTTTTTCAAAATCTGAAATCAATATGTCCCATTTGAAAAAACTAGCCCTTAAACTGGAGACAATATATGATGGCATTTTGTATTCCCCCAAAGCACCATATAATTATGAGTTTAGTTATCATTGAGAACTTGATAGAATTTGCTCATCTTTTATGAAGTTCTCGATGAATAGTCTACAAATAGTGACATCTTTTCTCTGTGCCATTATTTTTGGAGTATTTATTGCATGTATCTATAAACACATGTAAAATATGTAACTTTTTCATGCATGGTTTTCTTTTTACCTTTGTAAGATTCTCTTCAAACTTTTGCTGCTGGGATAAATGTCCAAGGCTTGCTTCTTCCAGACAGTGTGCACGTTCTCGGAGTTCTTCCCAGTACCTTCTTATTTGTGTCAGCTTGGCTTTGATTCGAGCAGATTCCCCAGTGGTGACAAACTGAGCAAAAGACTGAGCTTCTTCTTCTAGTCCAGTGATGCTGCTGATCTTATTTTCTATTTCTTGAATTGTGACCTAATAAATATTTAAAACAGAAAATGATGACATCGACTGAGAAAAGATGTCTTGAGGAAATGATACAATTATCTACAGAAGGCAAAACACCAGGAGCCTTTCTCTCATGTGAGCATGCTTGGAGGGTTGGAAAGCAGCTATGAGAAAACACTTCATGTTTATCAACCTCATTGGGGAAGGATGGATGTGTAGTGTCTGTGGATGGTGGTGTTTGTCGGGTAGAGATTAAAGAGAAACAGCTACTCCTGTGTGCAAAGAAATAAGCAAGGAAATGTTCTCATGACTTTTATAGTATCTCTGAAGACACACTGAATTATTTCTTTATCTTGGCATTCAAGCATTTTGAGCAACAGATCTGGGAAATCCATGTGTCCCAGGAATTCATAGGAATTCTAACATTAACATTAATTTAATTTTTCTAAAATGTGGCTGAGTATTTCATATCTCATTGAACTTGAAAATTTTTTTATTATACTCTTACCTAAAGCCATTCTTTTTAAAATTATCACTTACTCTATATGTCAGTAGTTTCTAAACAGAATAATGCCCTGGGGTAGCTGATGCCCACCCTCAAGGCTCAGCATACTGTCTAAGGTTGAGCTCTACACTTTTAAATTCTGACAGATCCTCAGGGGATGATGCTGCTGCTGACCTGAGACGTCACTGCTTTCTTCATTACTTATATATTTTGTAAGAAAAAGTGTATGTATTATCACTTTACTGAAGCAGAAGGACATTTTAATATAGGCCAACCAGGAAAAGTATGAGCTACTAAGGATACATGAGCATGTATGGGGAGGGGAGTACTGTTCAAAAACATAGGGCCTACTTATGTATAAGAAAGTGAAAATTAGTTCTCTGAGGAAAAGAAGGAAATCATTTTCTCAAAATAATGTCAAAAATTCAAGTAAAGTTTCAGTTTCCAACAGTTTACATGGAAATACTATTACCCAAGGAGAAAAATACATCTGTGACTTCTGTCAAAAGAGGACCATCAGAAATAATTTATTTCAGGTTTTTGGATAAGCATGACTTATTGTTTTAATTTTTCAAATGTGTGGCTACTGTGGTATAATTGATGAATATTTGTAGTCTGAGCCCAAATACAGCCTTTCTTTTTCCTAAAAAATATTATTTTAGGAAGATCCCTCATAAATTCAACGAATATATATTGACTATCTACTCTGCATTAATAATTGAGCTAGGTGCTTAGAACACATTAGTGAAACAATCTTAATTAAAGATAAAGTTCTTAGTTCTCAGATTAATATTTGTCATTAATAAATTCACAATCACATGCCATTTGATCAGATGGTTGGATTATGATTAAAACAATTTCATCTGAGAAACCGAAGATATAAATAAAGAGCAAAATAAAAGGGAAACTAGAAGAAGTAGGGAATTAGATCTTTATCCATTGGGGAAGTGATCAAGAGACGGAGGAAGTGAGGGAGAAGTGGGGAAGGGGATAAAAAGAATTAAGGTATGCAACGTTCACGTACCAACTCAGCACAAAGAATGTAATCATTATGTACTGCAAACATGTATAAATAAAAAATAAAAGCAAAAAAAAAAAAACTCATCCAAGAAAATGTGGCAGATGATCCAGTATAAAGTCTTGGCATTTATCAATAGAAATTAGGACTAAGAAACATATTTGGAACAGAAACAAGCTTGGGGAATTTATCTTTGTAGCAACACATTGCTGTAACATAACTGATTTTTTTCCTAGAAGAGAGCCTTCTGTTTGGGAGTAGAACATAAGCCTCTTAGAGGAAAGTGTATTCATCCTACTCTGTCTTTGCTTATTAATAACAAGTATCTTTTCCTGGCATTTCTATTCATTTACAGTATTTTAGATCAATTTCAAAAGGTAACTTCAGATATATTAAACGTATTTGCCACCTGAAGATAAGGAAATCTACAATGGAATACTTATATATTTTTAAAAAACAAAATGTGATTATAACTTTTCTTAAAGAATAATGGTGAGAGGACATTAGCTCATTGTTATATGTCAGAAGTTCTAGGATAAAGCCTGAAAAAACAGTAAGAGAATTTCAGTTAAAAAGTATTTGTTAATTTTTCAAAGTAGAAACTTTGGAGGCAGTACTCCTTAAGTATGCTACTCTTTTTCTCTTAGAATTTAATGAAAGTGGTTGAATGCCGACTTCTTAAAATGATTTTAAAGATTGTAAATGTATTACAAATGTTGTCTCTAGACTGGCACACAGTATTCACAGGACACTGCAGAAGATAGCAGGCCGTGGACGCCTACTCTGTGTATAGTCACTGCAAAGGTGTGTGAAGAGCAGGGATGGGCTGCTGCGTGAGAAGGGAGCCGAGCACCATAGCACCTCCCACTCCACCCACAGCAATCACTTGTTCTGAGTCACCGTGCAAAATGTTTCCTCTCTTGGCTTTTATTTTACTTTATTTAATAGCATGAAATGGCAATGGGGTTTCCCTTTCCAAAAAGAAAAATAAGCTCAGAGAGAAGAAGTGATCACATTTTTAAGATGTGTGGTGTGTGCAATGGTGTAAGAGATGAATAGTTCCAACACAGTTCTTTCAATCTATCTTTTCTTAAACTGTTGGAGTGAAGCAAACAGTAATTATCTACGTGACTATTTGGGAGCTTGGAGAGCTGATATATCAGAGCATGGGACTCAAAGTCAGACACGAACAGTAGAGCAACCAGGTCTGATGGATTCTCCCACAGATTCCATGCACTTCCTGTGGTTGGTGAGGGTAAACACCACTGATCCTGGAGCTAGACAGTTGATATGGTGTTTGTTTAACTAAGTTTTGTTTCAGGACATGTTTTTAGGATATGATGTTGACATTCATCTTGGAGAATAGATACACATACATAATATAGCTTGTTTCTTTTTGTAAAATCCCCTTCCCCTTCTTGCCCACTTTCCTTTCTCTGCTTCTAAGTCCTCTTTCCCCATGTTCACTCTTGTTATTATTCTTAGTTCACGTTTATGACATATAATGTTTATATTCATTGAGGTTATTAGATTTGTGTACATGGCATATCTTAATTCCACTTATTCCCTTTCCCCTCTCTTTCTGTTCCCTTCCCATTTACATCCATCCCCTCACTTCTTTCTACCCATTCTTTATTGTGTTCTTTGTACTTTGTCTATTTCAAAAGAATGATATTACATAAACCAATGGAAAAGAGTGGAGGATAGAAAAACATTCCCAGACATTCAGCTACTTGAGATTTGACAGAAACGAAAAGCATATGTTGGAGGAAAGACAGCCTTTTCAACATGGAGTTCTGGGAAAGAATCTCTGATTGCAAACGATTGAGGCTGGACTCAAACCTCTCACCATGTACCAAACTGAAAGCAGGATGGATCAAAGCTATAAACACCAAGACAGAAACATGGACCCTACTGGAAGACAAAAAGTAAAATACTTGAAGTCGTAGGTGTCCCAAAGGATTTTTTAAACAGATTGCACAAGAAATAATATAAAGAATCACCAACTCGGATCATATCAAATTAAAAAGTGTCTACCCAGCAAAATGATCAATTGGTAGAGTGAATAGAAGCCTTACCAAATGGAAAAAATATCCAGCTGTTCTTCTGACAAAAGACTAATGTCTAGACTACATATACACTCTGAAAACATGAAACCACCTAAAATAAAACACCCAGTCAAGATATGGGCAAGGCTATAAATGGCCGACAAACACATGACAAAATGTTTAATATCTACGGCCATCAGAGAAATGCAAATTAAAACAGAGCCAAATTTCCATCTGACACCAGAAAGAATAATAACCATCAAGAAGTTAAAGAATAACAAATGCTGGTGTGGCTGCAGTGAAAAAGAAACCTTCAGACATTGGTAGAAATGTACATTAGTAAATGTATTATGGAAACCAGTAGGAAGATTTCTCAAAGGTTTAAAATTTAAAATTTCAATGACCCATCTATTTCCCTTCTAGGTATCTTTCCCAAAGGGGCAAATACGTTACACTGGCATAGTTCTTATAAAGGACAATTGTTCATGACCACATTTCATGTTGTATAAATGAATCACTGGAGGGCTCCATGTAGATTAATTTAAAATCAAGGAAAAGAATAATGTAACCATAAAAATATTTTAATGGTATTGCACACAATATTGACTTGGAATGCATAATTCAGACAATATTAATACACAATCACATCTATAAGAAGTATTACCCTGTTATCTTAGCTTGGTGTATTGTGTGAACTTACTTTTAACAGCATCAAATAGCAATGAAAAGCTTGTCCTGGGATGAAATAACCTTGATGAAATAATGTAAGAAAGGAGTTGTTAACAGCTAGACAGAGATTATGAACAACGTGTGAGCAGGTCACCTTGATTTGGCTGATTTGCATGTCCAGGGCAGAGGACGAAGTTTCCAAGGCATTGAGTTCTTTTTCCTTCTCAGTTATCCAGATGGACAGGGTCTCAAAATTACTGCCAAAATGATCCCACTTGTTTTTCACCATTTCCATGGTTTTAATACTAAAATTAACCAAATTAAATAAAGATGCAGTATTTTAATAGAAAACAACGACACATTTTCCTCTAAATCATCAGGGGCAAAGATAGTGAAGATATCTGTGATCGTTTTAAGGTTGGACACGTTTGAACAGAAAGACAACACACACTTGATCTGAGGAGTCTTCAGGCCTCAAGTTCCTAACTTCTGAGAATGAAAAGTTAGTGTGGCAGCACTGATGCTGTGTGACAGATGAACTGAGCTTTGAGCAACATATTGCTGGCTTCAAAGGGGTTTAAATCAGGTAGAAGCTAATGAAATTGCATGTGACCAGTAGTTGTCATGGCTTATTTTGTACATTATGCCAGAACAGATTCAAGTGCACACTGTATTTTAACAGTCCTGTGTGTATAGACATGTTCCCCTTGCTGCAAACGGAAGAGATCCTGCCACACTACTCTATGCTGATCTCTATGAAATCATCTTTATGGATTAGGATGGAGCTTATGGTCTGAATTCCATGCTGTCAGGTGGGAACTGCTTCGTCATTATAGCTAAACCCTTGATCTATGATCTATCATGACTATTCACGCCCTATCATACTGATTCCAAGACTTTTTAAAACTCTTGTTTATAAACATGAACATCCAAACTGCCTTTAGACAATGTAGGCTTTCTAATAATAAATCTAGTGAACAATTTCAGTTCTTGATTCTCAATTTATATTAGCTATGCATACATTAATTAAGAATATGGCTTTTAGTTTAAAGAAAGACTAAGATAATCAATGTATCAGTGAGGTGATAAGTCCCTGGGTTTAAAAATAAAACAATAACAAATGTCCCTGTTTACCAAAAGGCACTTGAAGACATGAAGAAAAATATAATGTCATCATTGATCGTCAAATGTTATTACAGTCTCAAATTTATACCCTGGATATACCTAATGTTTTCAGTTATACTGGAAATGTAAGCTCTATTATACTATATTGCTAGCTTTTAAATAAAATATCCAAATGCAAATTATTTATAGAAGTACCTTCCTTTCTGATAAACTCCAAGTTTACTGTTTCCATAGGAATTTTGGAGAGTATTTAATATGAGGTATTCAAAATTTCAAGTCACAATTTATTTTCAATAAAATGTTCATCAAAATTTTAAAGTTTAAACACTTGGAAATGCTGATTTCAAGGTGTTAATAGTATTAAAAACAAATTTTACAGTTTAAAATTAATCTTAGAAATGGCATCTTGTTTAAGAATAATAGGCCATGTGCCACTGATTTGCCATTAAATAGAAATGTTTATCTGTATTACGTTGAAGAATTACTGGCCATATCCTAATAAGTTTAGCTGCTGAAACTTCTTTTATATAAACATCAGTTCATCAGTAGTTCAAATGGTTATTTTTAGATGAATAAATATCAAGTGTTTAAAAATAAAATAAGCCTCCTGAAGTTAATTTCTGAAAATAGTGTAATAACCCATGGTAAGTTGAATGCTGAGGCACTGTAATCAAGCTCAAGAGCTTTGAGTTGGAGATATATAGTCTACGTGATGTGAGAATGTTTAGGCCTAGAATCTATTCTATCAAAATATCTCTCCTTTTTTCTAACTGGTGACAGCAGAACACTTTGATAAAAATATTTTAAGCATTAGTTATTGTTGAGGTTCCCTCTAGTGCACACAAAGGCCACAGAATTGAGTAAATATGGCTTTCCTGTGAACGCTATCAGTTTAAGATGCAAACCCCACATTTCTTGTACATTCTTGTTCTGCTATAGGCGTTGGTTCCTGTGTTGAAGATCCTTGTTTGTTTGTTTTGATTGTGAATTGCTTCCTTGAGACATGCTGAAATACACAGACACTTTGAGATTTTAAAAGACTGCGTTGAATACAAGACACAGGAAGGATTGTAATGAGCTTTATCTCAGAGAAGAAAGCTTAGGACTCGTGAAGCACGTACTCTTCTTCAAGCGTGTCTTCCAGTTTTTTGACTTGCTCTTTGATTGACTTTGCCTGCTGCTGAAGCAGCTGCTTATTCTTGGGTCCAAGGGGTATTTCGGAAGCTTCCTTTACAAGGTTCTCAGCTTGGACTGCGACACTTTCTGTCCGCTTAGAAAACTCCTAGGAAAAATATCGTAATGGTTAGATGAACATTTTACACTCTAACTCCACCTTTGAGAAAGTTGCATATACTGTACAGTCTTTCCCAGAATGGACATTTGGGATAGACAGAAGACTTCACATATGAATGGCTTCGTGCTGTTCTTCACAATAAAGCAGACTTGTTTTCACATGACCTCCTTATTTGGACACTGTTAACTTTTTCCATTGTATTTACACAACCACTGCTCTATCTGCCTTGTTACTAACAATACTCAGAAAAACATTCCTCCATTGTTTTGTTGGTTTGACCAATGGTGACTGACTGTATAGAGATAACAGATTTATAGGCTAATGAATAGAAATACTTGTTTAAAGAAAATCTAAATACAGAAGAATATCCAAGTACAGAAGAATATTAATGATCTTTCCTATGCAAATAAATGCACTGTGTTTACTAGTTATGTGGTAGGAGACATGATCTGATCTTACTGCCCATACAACTTATTTTTTTCCTATGCACATATAACATTAGACGAAGAAGGTAAACTTTGAACCAATCAAACCTGGACAAGAGTCCCAGGACTGCTAATCATGAGTTGCTCCACTTTGGTAAATGATTTCTCAGGTTCTTTTTTATATAATGCATACAATATTGAATTTCTTTGAAGGATACTCAACTTTCCATTAGCAAATTTATTTTTAAATGTCTTATATTTTGGCAGGTACCAATTATCATTTTTATATCCTTCATATAAAATTGAGGAAAATAGTTTATTAATCCTACCTACTTATTTTCAATAATTCTGAGATATTTTAATACAAAAGTTAATTAATAGGTAGAGGCACAGGTAAACTTTATGCTACTCAAGTTCTGTCAAATAAATAATGTTGACTACTAAATTATAAAAGATAAGCTCAATAATAATCTTGAATAAAAAACATGATGCCTCATTTTTTTTCAAGTAATAAAATCTG